>JAOWBJ010000058.1:171677-182701 GCA_028566335.1 Monarda citriodora
TCCTTAGGTTGCTGTAATTGCTATGCTTGCCTGTGCTGAGCTGATGGGTCTGCACCCCGGAGAGCAATCTGCATACAGTCCTTTGCTCGTTTCTGGTCCCCCCGGATAGATGCGATTCCCCTCTTAATCGGGATTTTGATTGTGAGGTGGAAGGTGGAACAGACAGCTCAGACCGCGTTCAACCAGTCTCTCCCAAGGATGATATTGTAGGGGGAGTAGGCCTTAACCACGAAAAACTGGATTCATGCCGTAGAGCTCGTTGGGGCTTTCCCTACTGTAACCGGGAGGTTCACCACACCCTCCGGACTCGTGCACTCTTGAACAAAGCTCTTCAGCGGGAGTGGCGCTGGCGACAGGCGAGCTGCATCGATACCGAGCTTATCAAAGCAATCCTTAAACAGGATGCTAACAGAAGCGCCGGTGTCCACAAAAACTCAGTGGACAAGCTTATTTGCCATCCCGACATGGATGACGATTGCATCTGAGTGCGGTGTGATGGACGGCACCGGATCATCCTCGGAGAAGGTGATGGCCTCCTCCTTCTTGAGGCGTTTCCCCGTAGGTTTGTCCGAGGTGGAACCTCGACACTCAGCTTTTAGCGAGGGTTTCGTCTTCCCCGCCGGTAGTGCTGTGATGGTGGTGATGACCCCGTCATATTGAGGTTTTCCGTCCTCTTCGGGGTCTCTCTTGGTTTTCTTCTCCGCAGGAGGGGCACAACTTGATTTCCCCTGCTTCCACTTCCCCTTGGCCTGCCGCCGATCCAGGTACCTCTTGAGGACCCCAGTCTTGACCAGGGCCTCTATATCAGCAGTCAAGTCTCTGCATTCCTCGGTCTCATGACCGTATGGAACGCACAGTACTTGTCTTGACTTCGTCGTTTGGATGAGTTAGTCATGGGCTTCGGCTTATCGAACAGATCACAATGCAGCTCGAAAATCTTGGCCCGGGGTTTAGTGAGCGGGGTGAGTGATGGTTGGGTCTTCTGCGGCTCCTGCCGAGGTCCAAGTCTGGACTGTAGGGGAGCCTTCTGAAATCTATCAAAAGCACTCATGTGACCTCGGTTTTGGTCACCGCGGTCATCGTTCTTCTGCTTGACTCTTTGGACGTTGTCCAAGGTTCGTTTGCGCCGGTCAGCTTCATCGGCACGAGCAAACTGATCCGCGATCCGCCACATTTCCTGGGTGGTTCGCGGGTTGGCTTTCACGAGCTCTTTGTAAAGAGCTCCCGGGAGAATGCCGTTCTGGAAGGCCGAAATAATGAGCAAGTCATTAAGATCATCGACCTTCAAGCATTCTTGGTTGAATCTTGTCATAAAGTCGCTTATTTTTTCATCGCGACCCTGTCGAACTGACAAGAGGTGAGCCGAGGTGAGTTGCGCCTCAGCTTTCTAGAAGAAACAGCGGTAAAAATTCGTCATCAAAGCATTGTACGATCTGATACTGCCATGGGGCAGGCTATCAAACCATCTTCGTGCATTCACCACTAGTAGCTCGGGGAATACTTTGCACATGTGAACCTCATTCAACAGTTGGTTCATCATGTTATGTTGGAATCTCCCCAAGAAATCGTGGGGGTCTGTCAGCCCATCATAGAAGAATGGTGGGACTTTGTAGTTGAAGGGGAGTGGTGTCTGGACTATATCGTCCGAGAAAGGTGTGCAGAGGGCACCATAGATTTCTAAACCCTGCAGTGGGTCCTGGGGTTGATGGGGCGGTCCAAAAGGAGGAGGCAGTGGTCCGAAAGGAGGAGATGGAGGTGGGATATTGTGAGGTACGTCATCCCGGTAGTTGTTGTGAGGAGGTGGTGGAGGTGGAGGATTGACAGGGGGAGGATTTTGGGGCGCCTCACTCATGTGGCTGTCGTGCCGAGAAGGCGTTGGTTCCCGGTTCCTCAGTGGGCGGGATGTTGCCTCGCCCTCCCTCTCTTCTCGTCGGGGCGGTCTTCTCCCCTGGCGAAGGAAGTCCAAGAATTCTCCTTGCCTTTCCTCAAGGAATCTGCGGACAGCCTCATTGAGGTCCGGCTGGTCCGCCTCACGCTCATGCCTCCGGTTCCGAGATGGCCTCGGATCTTTATTTCCCGATTTCCGAGTGTTGCCCTGATCATCAAGGGTTTCCACACCCTCAAAAACAGGTCCACAAACAGGCTCCTTGCATGGCCGGCGACCAGGTCCTCTCCTTCCGTTGTTACCCGCCCGGTTGTTCGCACGTGTAATCGCCATTGTAACAGAATCTGGATTTGCGAGTAGGGGGATCACAAATTTCTAGTTCCCACAGACGGCGCCAGTGATCGATCCCTAAAATTCAGAGAGGTTTAAATAGTAAAAACACGAAGTACGAACACAAGGGTTTAACGTGGTTCGATCTACTAAGGTAGATCTACGTCTACGGAGGTAAAGAGTGTTTGCTTTTTATTGTTTAGTATGCGTAAAGTGAAAGTACAAGAGAGCTTGTCGTCTCTCTAAATGATCTAGCTATTTATATGAATAATCCTTTTTCATGGGCTTAGAAAGCCCATCTTTGAAACCGCGGGCGCAGGTGACACCTCGGCGGGGCCGAGGTATTCGTAACCAGCTGCGGATGTAGGTGATACCTTGGCTGGACCGAGGTATCGGGGAAGTGGAACTGGAGTCGACTGAGGTAACTTGCCGAGCTATTAGAGAGCTAAAGAGATCCAAGACACTTACTGATCCAGTTACCTCCGGGCTCGGGATGGACTGGGCTTGGTAACTGGGCCGAGGGTGTTGGGCCATATCGGGGAAGTGGAACATGAGTCGACCGAGGTAACTTGCCAAGCTATTAGAGAGCTAAAGAGGTCCAAGACACTTACTGGTCTAGTTACCTCCGGGCCCGAGATGGACTGGGCTTGGTAACTGGGCCGAGGGTGTTGGGCCATACTCAATCACCAACTAAGGCTTCGACTTTCTTATCTATTTTGGGGAGTGGGTAACAATCTTTTGGACAATGCTTGTTTTGATCAGTATAATCTATGCGCATCCGCCTCCCCCTTCTTTTTTCTTGATCATGACCGGATTGGCTATTCAAGTTGGATATTTTACTTCAAAAAGGACTCCGGCCTTGAGCAGCTAGCGAACTTCGTCATGGATGACTTGATTTCGTTCTGCAGCGAAGAGTCTTTGCTTCTGTCTGATTGATCGGACTGAGGGATCAATGCAAAGACGTCTCGGTAGGCCTTGAGGAGTTGGATTATTTGATTCCGGAAATAAGTTGTTCCGGCAAATCCGACCTTGATAGTTTGGGATGGATCATCTTAGGACAGTTGTACTTCCTTGGAGTTTGGTCCCGGCTGTTTCTCTTCCAACTCCTCAGGGTGCTGTGGTTGCTATGCCTGGTAGTGTCGAACTGTGGGTTCGGTATTTTTGAGGGCAATGTACATGCACTCCTTCGCCCTCTTCTGATCTCCTCGGATGGTTGCTATTTCTCCCCTGGTGGGGAACTTGATCATCAAGTGGTATGTGGAACATACCGCCCGGACCGAATTGAGCCAATCTCGTCCGAGGATGATGTTGTATGGAGATCGAGCTTTTACTATGAAAAACTGAGGATGATGTTGTACGGAGATTGAGCTTTTACTACGAAAAACTCGATGACCGTAGTAGCACTTGTGGGTGCCTTCCCTACAGTGATGGGAAGGCTGATCACTCCCTCTGGGCAAGTGTCTTCCTGCGCAAAGCTTTTCAACGGGAGTGGGGCCGGATTCATTCTGGCTGGATCTATCAAGGGGTTTGGCCCCTTCCATGGTTTCGGGGCAGAGTGGGTCCCCTTTCGTGGTTGCGGGGCGCTGTTGGTCCCCTTTCTGAATTAAGGGGCGGATTATGCCTTCTTCGTAGGAATTCCAGGAACTCAGCCTGCTTTTCCTCGAGAAAACGCCGATCAGCCTCATCAAGATTGGGCTGTTCGGTTTGATGACTTCTAGGTGGATCGGTCCTGTCTTGAGTGCTGGGGATCGGAGTCCTGTTATCATTGACAAGCTCTTTTCCTCGCCGGCGACTGGGTTGGGATTGTTGTTGCGTGTGTTGTAGGTTCTTCAAGTTCTAGCCATCTCTTACTAACAGCAGGAAATTCGCTCGTCACAAAATTTCTAGATTCCCAGTGATGGCGCCAATGATCGAGTACGAATTTAAGAGAGTAATTAATGGCCGAATTTAAAGGACACTAAGGAATTACGTGGTTCGATTTACTCGTGTAAATCTACGTCCACGGGGAAAAATGAGGTTTCTCGTGTATTAGCTTCTTGTATGCAGATTACAAGTGAAGAGATTCTAACCATTCTAGTTGTAAAAGGTGTTATTTATACACCTAAGCTAGCTAGGGTTGGGTTCGCAGACCCAACAAGATCATGGGTAACTGCTTTGAAGTAGTTACCGGTAATGTAGGACGTGGGTAGTGGTCGTGCATGCCCACGTCGTCCAACTGTTTGATGACTGCAGACTGTAGGACTAATCGTGAAAATCATAAGTCCTTTACACCTTAAAGTCGGAGTGAGGTGTTTCAATCCGAAGAGTTTGGCATGACTGGTGCTGTGGCTTGTGGATGGGGCCGGAGTGAGATTCCTAGCCGGAGTTAGTCTTTTGGATGTCTCTGATACCGGAGTGACATGTGATTCGGCTTGAGACTTTTGGGCCGGAGTTACATTACTGAACCGTTTAATAAGGCTGATTCCTTGAGCCTTTATTGTCAATGGGCCGAAGTTAGTTGGGCCTCCTTGTTGGGCTTGAAGGGTGTTGGGCCATATTTTATCAATGATGAAGAAAACTAAGTTTATAAACTATAAAAAACTTAATACTACGTCCATCTCATTAAATAAGACCTATTTACTATTTGGGAAAAAAAATATGAAAAGTGAAATATGTGGTTGTAATTAATTTTGAGCAGAGAGAGTTAATGTTAGCCACATATTCTTTGTTGGCAAAAACTTGTATGTGGTCGTCCATATTGTGTGGTCATATCAAAGTGCCAATCTTATTAAATAAAAGTGTCAATCTTAAACATAATTATTTACTGAATAAAAATGACATTTTTAAAAGTGCCAATCTTATTGAATAAAAATGTCAATGTAAATCTGGTCACACTTGAGTGGCCGTCCTCACCCAAATGTGCCCCTTATATGTTATATTAGGAAATGAGTCTAATAAGTGAGATATACCGAAACGGAAAGTGAGTCTAATTTAGCGAGATGAAGCTAGTATATTCATAGAAAGCAAGTTGGTTGAATGGTTATGAAGCAGGACTAAGTTAGAGACATTTTTTTTTTGTGAGAAGCTAAGTCCGCTAGTTTGGCGGGCCGGACCTCGGTTCGAATGTGGCTGGTGCTAGGCTGCTAGCCCTAACTTTAAATTTCAACGACGTATATTTTACATGAATAATTTGATATTCACATTTGATGTTTTCTTTGTTCTGATTATTTCTGTTTTTCACACTGTTCGGATTCGGAATGACACTATCAAGCTATCTATACATTCACCCCATCTCTCTCACATGAAGGGCGGTGGTAATTTGAGAGAGAGAGAGAGAGCGGCCATGTTGGTTGAAGTTGACGTTGAAGACCAAAAAGTGGGGGGATTAGTCATAGGTTTAGGTAAAGTGGTGGAAAAAAGGGTGGTAGGGTGGGGGTGGAAAAGGGGTGGCGTTGGGTGGCGATACTAGTGGGGTGGGGTTCACTGCGCACACACCGCCACTAGCATTCCTCACCCCCTCTCCCACCCCACACCTTGCTGCCCCCCACCCCTCTCCCTCCGCAACATCGTCATTTCAACCACCTCTCAACTCCCACCACCACACTCACCCACCGCACCTTCTTGCTATCGTGCGCTTCGTGACTGTTCCACCCCCTTGTTCATATCCAATACCCACCGCTCCCTTTCCTCGTCTCCATTTATTCCCGACCTCTTTCCCATTATTATCTCTTTCTTTATCAAATTACCTATTCTTACCGCCGCCTTTCTAACGTGCGCCCCTGTATTCCGCCTTCCATCAGTCTTTGTCGGCAGTATTGCTAACTTGCTCCGGCCGCTTAATTCTAGCAACCATATGTCGTCCGCCGCAGCAGCCGACGACGCGGTCACGGTAGTCGAAACAGCCGAGAAGCCTCAACGGCGGTTTCCGCCGCCGTGCTGGACCCGGGAAGAGACCTTGGTTCTGATCGAGGCGTATCGAGAGCGCTGGTATGCCCTCCGCCGTGGCTACCTCCGGACTGCGGACTGGGATGCGGTAGCTGCTGCCGTAGCGAGCCGTTGCCCGGGCGCCTCGCCGGCGAAGACCTCCGCTCAGTGCCGCCACAAGATGGAGAAGCTCCGCCAGCGCTACCGCGCCGAGAAGCAGCGCGCTCTCTCCTTCCCGCAGCTCGGCGGCCGCTACTTCTCGTCGTGGTTCTTCTTCGAAAACATGAAGGCGATGGAGAACGGCACCGCGCCTCCGGCGATCGCACAGAAGCTGGAGGATTCCGCCGACGGATCTCGGTTGAAATCCTTACTGGATCAGAATGTATTGAAATTGAAGCTCAAACCGAAGAACAGCACCGATTCAGATCCTGAAGTAGGGATCGACAACGGCAGCAAACCGAAGAGATTCAATCCCGGAACTCAGATCCCGATCGATTACTCTCTGTACTCGAACGCGGAAATTCCAGATCAAATACAGGGAGACATCTCTCATGATCACGATCTCGTGAATTACGGAAGCAGATCTCAGCCGATGAGCACCGCTCCGTGCAAATCTAGAGCAAAAAACGCCAGGTTCAACAATTTCAACATCAGCGACGGATTCAACCACCAATTGTTCCAAGCGCCTCTGAGGATCAAAAAGCTTGAGAATTTCCAACCAAACATCGATCCAACCGGCTCAAACAACAGGCGTAGGCCAAATGAAGATTACTGGGTGAGAATTCCAGTGAACAACAATAAATTCGCGGCGAGCGGCGGCGGATCGAAGAGGGCGAGGAGCGCGGTGGAGGAGATGGTGGAGTCGATCAAACATTTGAGCGAAGGGCTGGTGAGGATGGAGAGTGCGAAGATGGAAATGGCGCGGGAGATGGAGGCGGCGAGGATGGAGATGGAGATGAAGCGGAACGAGATGCTCCTGGAATCGCAGAAGCAGATTGTTGATGCATTTTTGAAGGGATTGTTTGAGCTGAAGAAGAGCAAGAAGATTAAAACTGCTCCTGCTGCTGATTCAGCTCAATAAATCTTCTTCTTTTTCTTTTTCTTTATTTATTTTATATTTATAGATAATTTAAAAATCAGCTGTTTTAAATATTTTATGGTTTAAATCTTCTAAAATAACATAGAGTCTGCATTAAAATCATCCAGTTTCTGTATTTAAACACTGAAGAAGAAAAATACGCCTGTAGATATAATATTTTTCAATACTTAGAGAGTTAATGAGATAGTGGAGGAATTCCTATTGATTGCAATGTGCCGGAACACATTTCTTGGTTTCTCTAGTCAATTAAAATAAAAATAAAATGAGCTAAATATTCAGCTAAATATTCAAATAAATAAATAAAAATTAGACATGAATCTAACAAAATAAAAACACATAATATAATCTTTAATCTAAAAAAATAGATATAACTTTAGTTGTAAACATACATAAATAGACAAAATAAAAAATAGATAAATGGACATATCTTTAATGTAAACACATAATAGATATTTTTTGCAATAAATTATTATATTATATGTTTTAATTTTAATAGATCCATGTCTTATTTTTTAATTTTATTTTATGGATATTTTGTACAATTTTTTTATTTATATATAAAAAATTATAAAAAAATTAAAGTTTTAATTAAATATTTACTAGCAGGTGCCCGCGCGTTGCGGCGAGAATAATTAAATATAAATTGTGTTTGTGAGAATGTGAAGGAAAACAAATTAAAAATAAAAATTAGATGTTAGTTTAAGTAATAGTTATTGGGCTGAGAGTGAAAGTAGGCGCAAAAATAAAATTAAAAAATAAAAAAAATGCACCCGCCGGGAATCGAACCCTGGTCTGCACTGCGCAACACTTTTCATTTTTGGTAAAAAGCGGGGGTAGGACATTACGAAATTTTAACATTTCCTTTTATAGGGGGAGGATAATTATTATATAGTAGTATAGATAAAATGCAATTAAGGGGTTAATTGCACCGACTTTGGCACGTTATTTGTATTTGTACAAAATCTTACGTTGTGATTGTACATACGATATGTGATAGGAGTATCACCAATAAGGTTGTATTTGCTGCTTAATCCTTAATTTAATTTATACATGGTTGGATCTTAACGAAAAATTTAACCACCTTTCATTTCATAATTCATACCGTAGATGCTCACAATTTACAAAAATCTTTCGAATAAGAGAAAAGCAATTACCAAAACCAAACACAAAAATTCCTCTCCACATCCATTCTAATCCTCATTTCGTTAAAGTAAATATTCCTTCCTCCCGTGATAATTGACCACAAATATTATTTTATAATTTATATATATTCTCACCTAGAGACGATTGCCGCAATATGAAAAGTAACTAAAAACCACTTTCTCTAACACGCCACGTGTCAAGTAATACGCATGTTGCACCAAGTTGGTCGTGTAAACAGAGACCACGTGTTGTAGCGGCCGTGTATGAATGACCACTGTGGCAGCGCCACATGTCAGTATGTCGGAAATTAGGCATCTGCTATTGGTCTGTTTCCTTATCCCCGTCGGTGATGGACGATGAATACAGAATACACAGGTCTGTGGTCTGAAAATCTTGATTCGGTCCTAAAATAAGACGTTTGTTTGAGCCCTTTGCCTTTCCACATGATTCTGTCACACCTATATATCGTTTTTTTCTAATTAAATACTATGATAAATACATATATTTATTTCCATAATTTGAAAATTGAAGTATCTAACTAATTAATACTACCTCCATCCCGCCTTATTAGACTTTTTTTTTTAACTTTTCGATAAGCATTTCTACTGAAACCTAATATGGGTTTTAAAATGATTTTCTGATATATTTTTTATTTTACGGGATACTATGAATGTCGTACTATCTCGTAAAAGAAAAAATATTTCAAAAATTTATAATAGATTTCAATAGAAATGCGTATCGAAAAGTTCAAAAATAAAGAGCTCTAATAACGCGGGATGAAAGTAGTACCACTTATTAGTTAACTCACCATGCAGGGGTTCGACGCTTTGCTTTAGACGACGACGTTTGGTAAGCATAACGGTCTGAATTGATGATATATTTATAGGTAGGACAAAAATATATTTCTCCTTCTTCCCAGCCTTGGAATATTCGACCCCCCTTTTGTTCTATTCTCAACTGCATCACACAATAAAATATTAATTCTACGTTAAAAATAAATCCATTATAATGATTATTTGGCTCGTTATGAACGGGACGGAGGGAGTATAAATTATAAATTACCTGATCTTTCTTGAGAAGTGATTGCCAGTCATTCCTTTCGAGCAATTCGAATGTATCGCTACATATAGATGCAAGTCGATAATTCAAGTCCCCTAGCCAAATTATCTTGCTGCATAAATTAAAGAAACAATTAACACCAATGAATTAAGCGGAGATCCAACATTTCAAAGTTGTGTTACGATTGTGAATGTGATGATAATAGAAAATTTGAACTTACTCATGATCTATAATGCTATATGAGTGTGAGAACCTCGTTCTCTTCAAAATCTCCATAACGTCCGAATTTCTTCGGATTTCATCGCCCTCTTTCTCCCCTGACGCGAGGTGAGTGCACACGAAGCAAAACGTCATTTGGTGCAACATCATGCTTATAGATACCGATCCCTAGAAACAAACACATATAAAATTAATTATTCTAGATCTGTATATTTTAAATAAAAGAGCTCATCATAAAATGGACAAATAAATACGTATATATAGTAATCAAGACACGAATTACGAAAATTGGGCATATATACCTTATTCCCTAGGTATCCCATGATGCCAGTTCCGACACATGAAACGTTCAAACTACTAATGTACTGATTCAAGTCTTCACGAACCCAAACGCACAAAAACAGCCCTACCATCTGTTTGCTTGTAGCCAAACAATACTTTTGCTTTGCTGCATTAGGCGAATCTTCATCACTCGAACATGAGCTCGAGCTCGAACTCGAACTCGTGAAAATGTCCTCAAAAGAATCCTCATGTAATGAAGAATTAAAGGAGCTCGCTCTCGATTGTTGTTTGGATGCAGGGTTTAGTGTATCTCCGTTTAGAGATCGATGAATGAGGGAAAGCCACTTGGCAGCCGGAGCATAGTCCTCGGGACCTAGCACATTGCCTGCGTTTAGAGGTACAATCTCTTGGAACCTAAACAATGAGTAAATTAATTAATCAAATAATAATAATAATAATAATAATAATTTGATGATTAAAAATCAATTTAATGATGGATTGATATACATACCCGAGCACATAAATATCAGCCGGTGTTTTGGTTCCAATCCAATCATTAATTAGGTTTGGATCATCTTGTGGAGTCTTGCCTCCTACATTCCATGTCCCCACAAACATCCTACAAAATAAAATTTTACAAATTGTCACAGCATTCATGTCAACGTATCCTAATTGATTTGGCACATGAATTAAATGTGATTGTAATTAATTCTAAAAGAGAAAAATAATTGAAGTCATATTTTTTTTACCCGATTTAGAAAATATACAAGTAAATAAGATGGATTGAAAAATGTGAACATAAATATAACGAGATGGATGGAGGTAGTATTTGACAGGTTAATTAATTGTCACTAAGAGAAACCTGTTTTCTTCAATTATTTTCGGATATAATTCAATTATAAATAGTGTGCAATTTGGTGACTTTCAAATGAGAAGAGTCTAATTATCAAAGTCTAATGTCAAATGACTTACAACTAATCATGGGAAATTATAATAGCCAATTACGTAATTAGGAAATTAAGATGTGATTCTTGGTTGATTTGAGCTAACGTGCACCTCCTCCTATCTACTACCTAATCATAATTAATATGCCTCATATATACA
>JAOWBJ010000058.1:336680-349265 GCA_028566335.1 Monarda citriodora
CTAGAAAGCAAAAAATGTTAAAGCCAACTAGGGCTTCTACTTTTCTATCTATGTTCGGGAGGGGATAACAGTCTTTTGGGCAGTGCTTGTTGAGGTCGGTGTAATCCACGCACATGCGGCATCCTCATCCTCCCTTCCGGACCATCACAGGGTTGGCAATCCAGGTTGGGTACTTGACTTCGAAGAGAATCTTTGCTTGAAGAAGCTGATTGACCTGATCCTGGATAGCTCCGTTTCTGTCCGCAGCGAACTGACACTGCTTCTGCTTTACCGGCCTTATGTTCGGGTCGATGTTGAGCCTGTGGGTGATGGTGTCCGGTGACACCCCCGTCATGTCTAGGGGTGTCCATGCGAAGACGTCCCGATAAGCTTTGAGGAGTTGGACCACCTGAGACCTGAGTTAGGGGGATCCCGCGAACCTTACCTTGAAAATCTTGGTTGGGTCGTCGTCATTCAGCGGGACCTCCTCAGTGAGTGGTGCGACAGCAGGTGGCGTCTTCTCTTGTTCCAACTCCTCGTTCTTTAACTGCTATGCTTGGTGGTGCCGTTCAGTAGTCTCGGCACCGCGGAGTGCGATCTGCATGCACTCTTTCGCCCTTTCCTGGTCGCCTTTCACAGTAACTATCCCTTTTTTGGTCGGGATCTTTACCATGAGATGGTATGTTGAGCAGACAGCTTTCACAGCATTGAGCTAGTCTCTTCCAAGGATTATGTTATAAGGCGACGGGGCACATACCAAGAAGAATGGGACCATTGTGGTTGAACTGATCGGAGATCGACCTACTGTGACAGGCAGGGTGATGACCCCGTCAGGTCGAGTCTCCTCCTGCTCGAAGCTTTTTAGCGGCAATGGCGCTGGGGCGAGCTGTGAGGCTTCCAAGCTCACTTTGTCGTAACATGTCCGAAAGAGGACACTCACAGACGCTCTGCTGTCGACGAACACCCTGTGTACCAATTTGTTTGCGACTCCAGCTTGGATTACTATGGCATCATCGTGTAGAGTCTTTGCTGGTACCGGGTCGACCTCCGAGAAGGTGATGGCCTCCTCCTTCTTGAGTCTCTTGCCCGCGGGCTCATCAGTGTTCAGAGCTCGGGCTTCGGACTTGAGAGACAACTTAGTTTGTCCCGGAGGCAGCCCAGTAATAGCCTCTATTGCTCCATCGAACTCGTGAGGCGGGGTGTCATCACCGTTGTCGTCGTCGGGTTCCTGCCTGTTCTTCTTGTTGGGCTGACAGCTACTCTTACCCCGACCACGTCGCTTCTTGCCTTTGCCCTGACCATTGCCTTGGCTTTGGTACATCCTGAGAGTCCCATCCTGGATCAAGGCTTTGATGTCGTCCGCGAGGTCGCGGCACTCTTCCGTGTCATGGCCATGATCCTCATGGAAGACGCAGTACTTCTTCTTTGACCTGCGATCAACCGGCTTTTGCATTGGGCGCGGCTTCTCGAACAGATTGGTGTGCAGCTAATAGATCTCTGCGTGCGGCTTGCTCAAGGAAGTATACTGGGGCTGATCACGATTTTGTCGTGGTCCCAGCCTTGACTCAACTCCTTGGCGAGGTCCTAGTCAAGATGACACATGACCTAATTGTAGCCTTTCATGTGCGCTGCGGCGACCCGAACTCTGTAGGCCGTGATCTCCGGACTGTTTCTTGCTGGACGATGCTCCCTTATCTTGGTCGCGCTTGTGCCATCAGCATCATTGGCTCTCGCATACTCGTCAGCAATCTTGCACAGTTCGGCCTGAGTCTGGGGTTCTCGCCTCACGATTTCCCGGAAAAGGGCACCGGATCGCAAGGCGTTATGGAATTCCGAGATGATAAGTACGTCGGTGGCATCATCCACCTTTAACGCTTCCTGGTTGAAGCGGGTCATGAAGGCACTGATGGATTCCCCCTCTCTTTGCTTAAAGGTCAGCAGCTGCACGGTAGTATACTTAGGCTTCGCTTTTTGGTGGAAGCGCCTGCTGAAGGCCTCCATGAGTTTGCGATATGAGTGTATACTGTTGGGTGGTAGGCTGTCGAACCACACGCGAGCTGCATGCACCAATTGCTCGGGGAAGACTTTGCACAAGTTACGAGACCTCAGGTTCTGGTTGTACATATTATATTGGAATTGTCCGAGGAAGTTCCTTGGATCGCTCTGCCCGTCATACGGCTTGATTGGGGGCACTCTATAAGTGCTCGGAAGACGAGTCTCGTTGATCTTCCGGGTGAACGGGGTAGACATCAACCTGTACACATCGAATCCGCCATGGGGGGATCCTCCTGAAGAGGAGGACGATGAAGAGGAGTATGACAGAGAGCGTTTCCTATGGTGGTGCGACCTGCGAGGTGACGGGTCGCGCTTATGGTGGTGGCGGCTGCGATCTCGAGGTTTTTGACGGGGCGGGGTGCGGCCTCTACCTCAAGGTCGATCGCGGACTTCTTCCACGCTGGGATCCTTTTTTCCTCCATTGCGGGTTGACCCCTGCTGCTCGCGGGGCCTCTCCTGATGGTGGTCCTCTCGTGCCTGGATAAATTTCGCAAGCTTATCCCTATTGAGGTCGAGGAAGGCGCGAACAGCTTCCTCGTGACCAGTTCACCGGGAGGATGCGGCTTGATGACTGGGTTCCTTGTTCGACCCCTCGTCGTTGTCTCCCGTATCGACGGGATTTCCCTCCAGCAGCAGTCTGGGGTCCGGATCTACCGTGGGACCCTTGTTCTGAGGAGCAGTAGCGGCATCCTTATTCGGATTCTTATCCTGGTTTGGATTCTTATCCTGGTTCGGATTGCCATCTTTGTTGCCAATGGGAGGGGGAACGCGTGATGCGTTTGAACGAATATTGTGGGGCTTATGAGGCATGTTTGAACGAGAAAATGAAAAGCTTTGATCGTAGCACGAATATAGAGTTCCCACAGACGGCGCCAGTGATCGATCTCGACTTTTCAAAGACTCGTTAACATATAAGAATGTAAGAACGTAAAGAGAGTAAAGAAAGGACACGAGAATTTACGTGGTTCGATCCGTTATGTTGGCAGATCTACGTCCACGGGAGAGAAAGAGGAGCCTTGTATTACTTTGTGAGTATGAGTGTGTGTGTGTGTGTGTGTGTGTGTGTATGTCTGGTACTCCTATGCTAGGGCCCTTATTTATAGGCTTACAAAGAGTGTCCTACTCTAACTATAACTCCTTAATAATCGAAGTTTAATGGGCCTTAGAGATATACATGAGGCCTTTTGTTATTATCTTTTTACATGAGATATATCTGAATCTCTATCTCTCTATAATAGATCTTGAGGATAGTCTTGGACTTGGATTTGGAGTAGGAGTCCTCATGCAGTTGGAGTGTAATGATGAGTTGGCGCGAGCTTCCTGTTGGGCCGAGGATGCAAGGTGGGCCTTGATGGGCTGTCTTGTTGGGCACTGTGATCTCCTGGGCCTGGACTTCTTCTTAGTGGGTCTTGTGCTCGGGCCTGATAGCGTTGGGCCAAGCTCTTGTCGAGGTCCATATTTATTAAGCCTCGTACTTGGGCCTAGGTATTAGGCCATGTACTATCAATTCCCCCATAGAGAGGTAGGGATGATGATATGATTTGTCGGAGAAGTTAATGGCGAACTGTTGCCCCCGTCAAAGTGGATGCGAGCAGCGAGCATACCTCGCTGGGAAGGGGCGAGCTCGCGAACTGGTGGCCCTCGTCAAAGTGGACGCGAGCAGAGAGCATATCCCGCTGGGAAGGGGCGAGCTCGCGAACTGGTGGCCCTCGTCAAAGTGGACGCGAGCAGCCCACTACTAAAAAAACGCATATACATGACGTAGATCTTACGTCATCTATGTGCGTATCAAAACGTCATATAGACAGGTGTCATCTATATGAGTATAATACTGTATAGAGGTTTTATTGTAGTAGAATTCTTTTCTTTCATGGTCTTGGTCTGGTAAAAAAAAACAATAATTTTCACATTATAATGGTCATCTATACTATTACTTTCATCTCATGGTATTTGATCATTTTTTATGTCAATCAATGCACGTTTTTCCACCGAAATCTAATATGGACTTTAAAATAATTTTTTATTTTTTTTCGCTTACGAGATAGTTCAATTCACTCGTACTATCCCGTGAACGGAAAAAAAAATAAAAAATCTATTTTAAAACCCGTATTATGTTTTGATGAAAAATCGTGCATTGATTGACATATCATGAGATGAAGGTAGTACTATATATTCCCTTCGTCCTGCAACATTAGTCCTCTTTTATTATTTTATACCTCATATATATTCAATTTAGTAGACTAATGCTGCAGGAGGGAGTAATAATTATACATCCCCTAAAATAGAATGTTAACATTTCGTAATATCCAAAATACTCTCGCATCTCTTAAAAGATTGAAAATGATGCAAGGTCCAGACCCAGATTTGCTTCTCAGTTGGTACATTTTTTTTTTTTCCCTTTTAATTCTACTTCTGACTCTATTTTCACTAACTTTTAATTTTAATTACTTAATAAATTCGTTCAATCCAAATACAATTCATATTCAATTATTTCATTTCCGTTATTAACTCGGGACACCAGGCTAGTATAAAATGGTAGTAATACTACTAAATCAAGGACGCAGAAGGTCGAGCGCCTGCGTCAACGTAGCTCTATACCTCCGTACATCAATGGTGACATTCTGATTCCTCAAGTAAGCATCAAAAAGCTTATTCCATACCTCCCTACTGATTGACTTGGGATCTCTAATAACCAGATCATCGATCGGATACCGTTCGATCAAAGAACTCTCCTTCCTTTGAATCTTATACTCCAAATACCTCAGATTCATCCCCGCAGAAGGATTTCCGAAATCGAGCTTCGCAAATGCATCAATGGCGCCCAACGGCACAATTTGAATCAGCACCGCCTTCTCCGGCAGGAAAACCATGTTCGTCAGCCCCGCGCCGTGGACCCCCATCATCACGTCGCACGAGTTCACCAGCTGCGCGAATTTCGTCACATTCAACGACACGCCAGCCTCGGCGGAGACTACCTCGAACCCTAGCTTTCGCGCCATTCGAGAGATCTGGTCCTCGTTCGTCAGAATTCGTGTCCTCTTCCTCGACACGATCATGAGGCGAGGCCGACGAGAGCCGCCTTTTGTGTACTGAATCGCCTTATTCCTGTCGAGGGAGTAAGTCCGCCGGAGTAGCTGCCGGAATTGGTGAATGCCGACGCCGGAGGAAGGATCCACCACTAGCTCGTCGTGATATTGGAGGCCGGCGATTAGATTTTTGTAGCAGTGCGCGATTTTTTGGCCGTCGATGTCGATGATGACGTGGCGGCTGAGGCCATTAAGCAAGCGGCGGAATTTGTTCGTCCACCACTGCTTGTAGTCGGCGGCAAGGAATTGCACCTCGGTTTTGAAGCGGAATGAGGTTGTGAAGAGCGGCAATAGTAAATCGGTGAAATCGTGGAAGAAATTTCCAGTGAATCCGCCGATGGAGAATAGTATTGCTGGCTGAGAATGAATTTCACCGCATTTTGGGGCGGCGCCGTCGTCGTCGGCCGCTATTTTCACTGTCCATTTCTTCACGAATCCGGTTCCTTTTCTCGGGTATGGCTCTACGATCCATGAACTCGTCGCATTCGTTACTGAAATCATCGAACGAGGTTTGATTAGGAAAATTGTCGACGAGTTTGAGTCGATTCTCACGTCTCCTTCAATCTCGCAGTAATCAACATTCGCCTTCAAAACTCTGCACAATGGCTCCAATGAGATATTCTGCTGAATTTGAGGCGGATTTCTCTCCGATTCGTTCATGATGAGCATGTTTTGAGGATTCAATGCCTGCAATTTCTGATCAATTCGAGGACGATTCGCCTTCGATTCGTTGATCATGAGCTCCCTTTGTGGATCCAACATACCTTGCTTGGCAGAAGTGTCTACGAACATGCTTTCGACCGCAGAGATGGAGAGATGCAAACTCATAGCATCTCCAGCTGAGAAGAATCACAAGAGCCAATTAGCTTTCACATTCCCTCTCTAGAGTTGCAAAATCAAGAGAGAAAGAGAGAGAGAGACGTACTGAGCGTGAAAGGATGCAAACTAGGTTTGAAAGTGGAGGAAATGTTGAGAAAGAGAATGAAGGAGAAGATGAGCGCGTAACATCTGAATCTTCTTCGATCGTTGCTGCTGAAGCTCCTGCTGAAAATGGTATCGTACATCTTTTGCTTGAAATGAAGATGCTATTTTTTTTGGAGCCTACTAATTCTTTTTTCTCTCTCTCTAAATTAGTTTTAAATACTTGTAAAAGTCTAGAGGAAGTAGTCGACGTGCGCATAACTCACTCTTTTATTGCTCTGCATTTTCAATTGTCGATTTGGTGTTTACTTCCAATATTTTGTTTTGAATTAAAAATTTGACTCGTGGATTCTAAATCTTTTTTTTAATGAAAAGAATATGGTGTTGTCTTTTTTTTTCGGATTTGGATACTCTTTTTCATTTTGATATTGCATTTCCTCTTGCAGCATTCATTTTAGTATTGAATATTTGCTTAGGTTTAAAATATTTCTTTCGACAATGACTAAAAAAAAACTATAAAAAATATTGATTTAGTAAATGTTTTTAACACGTAACGAGCATCTAACGGTATAATAGAAAATCTCAATACCAATTTAAAATTCATGAAATCCCTTCCGATTATGTTTGCGTGTCACGATTAAGAATTGATATTAAATTGTCTAACTGATGTTTTCAACTACAGCCATAAGAGCATCCGCATTGGGGTATTGGGCGCCCGACTATGACGTCATACTATCGGTCGGGGTGCCCAAACCCATTGCACGAGCCCGGTCGGCCACCCTGCGGTGAGCCGACAGCCCAAAGCGATCGGTCTTTATTTTATTTTATTTTTTTATTAATTCTAATTTTATATCTATATATATATCACATCATTTTTTTCACAACACATTCATTCTAGCCACTTATTCATTCTAATTTTCTCGAATTTTTTCTCCACAACACATTTATATCTATAATACTCCATCCCACTACCCATTTTTTCACAACTCTTTCATTCTCAAACCTCTCAAAATTCCACTCTCTCAAATTCTTTCAAAAATAATTTTCTGCTTCGTCACATTCATCTTCAACAATCATGTTGTGCATGATTACACACGCGTACATGATTTCTGTAAAATTCTTGACGTGATGCAAGCGAGCCGGGCCGCAAACTATCGCCCATCTTGCCTGAAGAACACCGAAAGCTCGTTCGATGTCTTTACGCACCGCTTCTTGTTTCATGGCGCATAGTAGTCGCATTGGATTAGTAGGACACGGCACCTTCTTCACGAAAGTCGGCCACTGCGGATGGATACTGTCGGCGAGGTAGTAGTCCATCTTGTACTGCCCGTTGTTGACGGTGAAAGTGACAGAGGGGTGGGTTACACCTTGGAGCTAATCACTAATTAAAAACATCGGACTAATTCATCACATTGATATCATTATTCGATCATGAGACGCTGTAGAATGCGTGCCAAATCCACAAGTCGATCGAGGCCACAGCCTCAAGAACCACAGTTCGACATCCCTTCTGGTAGTTGAGGTATGCCCGGGACCAAGTAGTTGGATAGTTTTTCCATGCTCAATACATACAGTCGATGCTCCGAGCATTCCGGGAAAACTGTGTTTCTCCTCGTGCATCTTCACGAGTTTCTCCACGTCTCCTCTACGTCGGTTTCCTCAAATATTCGTCTCCGAACGCAGCAACCACCGCCCGGCAAAAACGCTTTAGGCATTCTCTTCCGGTGGACTCGCCAATGCGCAGATACTCGTCGAACATATCAGAGCCACCACCGTAGGCTAGTTGACGAAGTGCCATTGTGCACTTCTGAATGGGATGAATGTTGTCTCTGCAATCTGCATGTTGCTAGAAGTACTGATCCCGCGCCTCCAACTTGTTGACTAGTCGCAAAAAAAGAGAGCGACATATTCGAAAAAGTCGTCTGGACATGTTGTCCGGATAGGTTGGCTCTTCGGAGAAATAGTACCGTCACAGCTGCTCGAACCCCCCCACACGGTCACGGTCGATAAATTGCCTCTTCTCCTTCTGTTTGCGCCGTCCCGCACGGGCACGTTTTGCGGCTTGCTATGCTTGAGCTGCATTAAACAACTTGATTGCTTTCGCTGCAATTCGCATTCTTTCTTCATGATTCATTGTGTTTGGGGAATAAAAATGAATGAAGATTTGGAGAGAATTAGAATGAAGATATGTTTAGAATGAGTGGGTTGTGGAGAAAATATGGTGTAATAAGGTATATATAGGTAAAAAATAGAATATAAATAAATTAATTAATTAAACCAGTGGTCAATGGTCAAAAAACCGTTGACCAATCCGAGCTCGCCACGTGGAAACGGAATCGGGCGGAGCTTCGGTCTCCATCTTCACCGCGTGCGGCCCGACCACGCTAGTGCAACGGCCAGTCGGGCGCCGCCACCGAGCCACGCTGACATCATCATCGGGCGGTAAAACCGCCAATACGGCTGCTCTGAAAGCAATCATTTTAGAATACCAGAAATCAATCTAATGCGATTTATTTTATTTTAATGCTTTCAGCCGCCACGTCATCATCGACATCGACCCCCCAAAAAATCACGCACTACTACAAACATATAAACGTTGGCCGCGGAGACTGCTTCCGGCGTCGGCATGCACCAATTCCTGCGACCATTTTGAAGTACATAAGAGATGGGGAGAACGAAGATTGTCGGAGAAAAAGAAAAAATGACGGCAATTGCTAATACCACACAATACTGGTGAAAATCTGAAAGAAATCACAATGGACTAGTTAACATCGGTGCAAAATCATGCAATGGAGTTCATACAGATAAGACTTTTATTAAACGATTTGAGATAATGGTAGTAATAATTTTAGAACACAATAAATACTCTAGTAATAAATTAAGTACACATTATTATTAAGAATTGATATTCAATTGTTTCTAACCGATGATTCCAATCACAACCATTAGAAAAATTAGAGACAGGATTAGTGAGTGAAAGCAATCACTTCGGGAATGGCAGAACAAATAACATCCTTTATTGCCTATCCATATAACATTTTCTATTATATTCGTGAATGAATGATACTTGACAAATTTTAGTGTTTAGATTTTCCTGATGTTATGAATTATATTTTCTTATATAAACTTTAAATCTCAAATCATTGATTATGTTACATGTCATCCAAAATATCTGAACCGATGCCCGAAATCAATCTATTTATTTTATTTTATTTTAATGCTTTCAGCCGCCACAATATCATCGACATCGACACCCAAAAATCATCTGACGTCGGCATGCACCAATTCCGGCGGAATTTGGAGAACATGAGAGATGGCAGAGAACGAAGATGGCCGTAGAAAAATGAAAAATAGCGACAACTGCTGATACCACACAATACTGGTGAAGATCTGGAACAAATCTCTCGATGGACCAGTTATTTCAGTTCGGATCTTCTATTGCCGTGTAAAATATTTAATTGCCTTAAAACCAATATTAGGTTTTAGTAAAAAAAACGTACTGAAAAATCAACAAGCAAAGATGACAATTACCATGGCAGCAGTAATTATTCAATAAAACATATTCTTTTCTTTCATGGTCATGGTGAATCTTTGATATTGTTCCCGAGTTTAAAAAACGAAGAAAAGTGAAGGAAATGATTTCCTTCCAAGGCTTGCTCCCAAGTTTTTTTACGAAGGAAAGAAAAGAAAAGGGAGGAAAATTTTTGTGTGATTTCCCACGTTTGCAATCCACTCACTTTTGGGAGGAAATGGGAGAAAACGATAGGAAATAAACGCGTAGTAATGTAATTTTCTTATTTTTACTTTCATTTCCTTCAATATTCGGGAAGAGAGAAATTGTGGTTTTTTTTTCTTAACTCGGAAACATATAAGAATGACATTCATTTCATTCCCTTTTCTTTCGTTTTGTTCTCATTAAAAACTCGGGAGCGGCCATACATCAAGGTCCAGTGATTATGCGTGGTGAAGCACCACTAAAACAGAGAGAATAATTTTCACATTATAATAGTAATATAAAAAAATTAATCAAGAACGCAGAAGGTCGAGCGCCTGCATCAAAGTAGCTCTATACCTCCGTACATCAATGGTGACATTCTGATTCTTCAAGTAAACTTCCTTAACCGTTTTCCATCCCTCCATTCTGATTGACTTGGGATCTCTAATAATCGGATGATCGATCGGATACCGTTCGATCAAAGAACTCTCCTCGGCTTCAATGTTATACTCCAAATACCTCAGATTCATCTCCGCCAACGGATTTCCGTAATCACGCCATGCAAACTTTTCAATGCCGCCCAGCGGCACTATTTGGATCTCCACCGCCTTGTCCGGCAGGAAAACCATGTTAGTCAGCCCCGCGCCGTGGACCCCCATCATCACGTCGCACGAGTTCACCAGCTGCGCGAATTTCGTCAGATTCGACGACACACCGCCCTCGGCAGAGACCACCTCGAACCCTAGCTTTCGCGACATTCGAGAGATTTGGTCCTCGTTCATCAGAACTCGCGTCCTCTTCCTCGATACGATCATGAGGCGAGGCCGTGGAGCGCCGCCTTTTGTGTACTGAATGGCCTTGGCTCTGTCGAGGGCGTAAGTCCGCCTGAGAAGCTGCCGGAATTGGTGCATGCCGACGCCGGAGGAAGGGTCCACCACTAGCTCGCTGTGAAATTGGACGCCGGCGATTAAATTTTTGTAGCAGTGCGCGACTTTTTGGCTGTGTATGTCGATGATTGGGTGGCGGGTGAGGCGGTTAAGCAGGGGGCGGAATTTTTCCGGCCACCACTGCTTGTAGTCGGCGGCGAGGAATTGCACCTCTGTTTTGAAGCGGGATGAAGTTTCGAAGAGCGGTACTAGCAAGTCGGCGAAATCGTGGAAGTGATTTCCCGTGAATCCGCCGATGGAGAAGAGCAATGCTGGCTGAGAATGAATTTCACCGCATTTTGGGGCGGTGCCGTCGTTGTCGGCGGCTACTTTTACTGTCCATTTCTTCACGAATCCGGTTCCTTTTCTCGGGTATGGCTCTATGACCCATGAACTCGTCGCGTTGGTCGCCGAAATCATCGAACGAGGTTTAATGAGGAAAATTGTGGACGAATTCGGGTCGATTCTGACGTCTCCTTCGAGCTCGCAGTAATCTGCATTCGCATTTAAAACTCTGCACAACGGCTCCAACGAGAGTTCCTGCAGAATTTGAGGTTGCTTTCTCTCCGGTTCGTTGATCACTACCTTGTTTGGAGGATTCAATGGCTGCACGTTCTGTTTCTGTGCAATTTGAAGTGGAATTTTCTCTGATTCGTTGATTATGAGCTTGTTTTGCAGATTCAATGGCTCCAAATTCTGCATATTCCGATCAAATTGAGGACGATTCGTCTCCGATTCATTGATCATGAGCTCGTTTCGTGGATTTAATAGCTTGGCTTTCTTCTGATCAAGTCGAGGCAGCTCCGTTTCGTTCATCACAAGTTTACTTTGCGGATTTGATGGCTCGTCATTCTTCAGATCGAGTCGAGGAACCTCTGTTTCGTTCATCGCAAGCTTGTTTCGTGGATTCGATGGCTCTTCATTCTTCTGATCGAGTCGAGGCAGCTCTGTTTCGTTGATCAGAAGCACATTTGGAGCAGAATCAGAGACTGAAACAACTGCATTACTCTGGTTAATGTTGTTTTCACATGAATTTGCAGGAAATTGAAAGGGAAAAAAAAACAAACATAACATACTTTGTTTAGCAGAATTGTTGATGATAATGGCATCATCTATGAGCATGCTCTCAACGGCAGAGATGGAGAGATGCAAACTGACACCATCTCCAACTGAGAAGAAACACAAGAGCCAGCTAGCTTTCAGTTTCTCTCTCTGAAACAGCAAAATCAAGAGAGAGAGGGAGAGGGAGAGAGACGTACTGAGTGTCAGAGGATGCAAGCTAGGTTTGAAAGTGGAGCAAATGGTTAAAGAGATAATGAAGGAGAAAATGAGAGCGAAGCATCCAAATCTTCTGCGATCATGGCGGCTGAAGCTCTTGGCGAAGATGGGATCGTACATGCTTTCTTGAAAATGAAGGTACTAAGCCTTTTTCTTCATTTTTTGGAGGTGCTGAAAGCGTTGCTACTTTGCTTGCTTAGTGTGCTACTAATTACTACTACTATATCTCTTAAATTTATTAATACTGCTAAAAGTCAAGAGGAAGTAGACGGTTTTAATTTATTATATATTCATGTATTTATTTATGTGTAGCTTACACCAACTTACTCTTTTCAACTCCTAATCACCTCCCTTTTCTTGCTCTGCATTTCAATTATTGATTTCGAGGGTGGTTGTCATATTGCTTTTTTTTTTTTTCTTTTCATATTTGACTTATGGATTCTACGTGATTTAAATTATGTAGGTATATTTCGAGAAAAGAAAAAAAAAAACTGAGAAAATTGTTGTAAGTAGATGATGATTCTCACTTTTATGTACGTGACGGTGTTTTCTATTTTAGGTAACTAGCGTGTTGCCCGCGCGATGCGCCGGGGAGAATCAAATATAAATTGTGTTTGTGTTGGAA
>JAOWBJ010000058.1:438445-449761 GCA_028566335.1 Monarda citriodora
CAATAATATAATATTTAATTTATTAAATAAATTAAATATTAAATATTAATTATTTTGGATAAACCAAAATTCCAACAGCCGCCACCAACAACACCGCCACCCTCCGTCGGCTTCAGTCCATATGCTCAAAGCCTGCCGCCGTTTATGGGCTTCTCCGGGCGAGGGTTTCGGCCCGTCTCTCCTCCCGATAGTCAAGGATTCGGGAGATTTCCAACTCCTCTCGATAACCAAAATTTCGGAACTGGCTATGCGACTCAAGGGTTGGAGTCGATGAACCTCGCTGCCTCATTCGAGAGCGTCTCCGACATACCCGACTCTGCACAGGGCAAGGCCAAAGCAAAGGGCAAGGGGAGAGTCAAGGTCCTTGCCAAGAAGGCAGCTGAAGGTGCTGCCCTCCGGTCGAAGAGCTCTCGTCCAGTATTCCCCTGCCGAGACTTTTTGCTTGGCAGACGCGTGGGTAGCCATTTCCGAAGACCCAATAAGGGGGAATGACCAAACAAGCTTGCAATTCTGGACGCGAGTCCAGGACCGTTACTATGAGAGGAGGCCCAAGGGGACGATCCCTCGAGACTATGAGATGCTGCGAGGTCACTGGAAAAGTGCAACGCCGAAAATAAAACAGTTCATGGGATGCTACAACGATGCTCGGTCCCAATGGAGTAGCAGGCAGTCGGATGTTGACGTGTTGGATAATGCAAAGAAGTTGTACTCGGAGAAGAACAACAACAATCCCTTTCTACTGTAATATGCTTGGAAGTTGCTGCGCAAAATTCCAAAGTTTCAGAATCCGAATAGTGATTTTGATAAAAGGCAGAAGGATATCGGCGGCTCTTCCAACTCATCCCACTCTGAAGAGCATAGCGGGTTCTTCAGCCATCAAAGGCCGATTGACCGAGACTCCGCCAAGGGCAAGGGCAAGGCTAGAACTGCCTCCGATGCGCGCACTGCTGTCCCTGAAGAAGTGCTGGACTAGATGGACAACACTTCTAATGAAATTGAGGCGCACTTGCTCTACCAGGCTAAAGGAAAGGCCTTGCGCACGAGACACAAGGCATTTAGTCGTTATCAAAAGGTGAAGATGCTCGATACGAGTCATATGACCCCCGACGAGCTAGCTATACATCTCAAAATGCTGGAGGAGCTGAAGAACTTTTATGAAAATTATGGGGATTAGTCTATTGTATTTTTTTAGTTATTTAATTTAATTTTAATGTAATGTTTTTTTTTTCAATATTTTTTTTTAATTTTGAGTTTGTGAAATAAAAGTATTAAATAAAATTATTAAAATATTAATAAAAATTATGGAGAGTCCAGTGGAGAGTTCAGGATGCAGCTGGGACTCATAAAAGGATGCAGTAGACTCACCGGAAAATTAAAAAGTTCAGGGGAGAATCCAAAATATGACTGAGAACAATCTAACTAAGGATAAAAGCAGTTTGTCTCCTTTTATCTCCGTTTGATATCCAAAAAGGGAGGGAGCTGATAATGGAAGAGAGTCAATTGACTTTTTTGTTATTTTTCCTAGACAACTCATCTCACACTACAAATTAATTTATTCTCTTTTATCCCCCATGTTACGGTAATAAGTTATCATCCATAATCGGCTAATCCTATCTCTCCTTATCCCCTCCTCTCCGAACGTGGACAGTGTTGAAGACAAATGATATATACTACTACCTTTATTTTACTATAATTGTTCATAATTGACCCGATACAGAATCCAATAAAGGAAATGCATGATACGTGGTTGTAATTAATTCTGAAAAATGAGAATTAATTGTAGTCTTATATTCTATATTTGATTTAGAAATTAGACAAATAAATGAAATATAAAAAAAATAAAAACAAGTATAATATGATATAACTAATACTATAATGGTTTTTGCTGACCGAAGAGTCTTTGAATAGTCAAATACTTTATTATAATAGAGTGTGTTGACTAAGTGAAAACCGAGGAAGTACGTCTATTGAAAATTATTGACTTGAAAAAGAAGACTAATTCGTATTTATTTTATACTTATTTCATTTATTTTTTGATTTTTCGGTCACGTTTTTCATCGAAACGTAATATAAATTTTAAAGTACAATCTGCAAATATATTTTTTACGAAAGATCATATCTTAAATTTCTTATAAAATTTCATTTGAAAAACGTACGTGAAAAGTCAAAAAACAAATGAGATGAATATAGTATTGCATATCTGATACGAGTATATCTCGTATCTGGGAAGAATATCTTTAGATTTTATTATTTAGATTATTATTTGTTTTGAGTATATCTTTTCCATATTTTGCTAGGTATTTAGTCCTATAAATATTAGTTATTGTAATCATAATTATTATGAAGAATTATGAATTGAGATTCACGTCTGTTATTGGCGCTAAGCGCGCTTTCTCCAACCCTAAATTCTTCTTCCTCCTTGGTCGACGAGTGCGACTCGCGCCCAAGTCGTTCTTCTCTTCTTCTTCCTCGCCGACGCGCCTTGCGAAGGTCGTTGGTTTCTCTTCGTTTGATCGTTGGGGTTGCGAAACTCTTATCAGTATAATACCCAACCACAAAAATGTATCATTTTCAAGTTTAGACATGTAAGTATATAACCTCACCCATCATTCTTATTTTAAATATCTCAATTTTAGTATTTCAAATATTAATTCAAATTAAACACTAACTCGTAAATTAAAAGATGTAAAAACAAGACCATCTTACAATAAGATTGAAATATCAAAGTTTGTATGAAAGATATGAAGTGTAGGCCAGTAGTCGAGCGTGTGAGGTCTGTCGGTATATTGCGACGAGAGTATTAAATTTTATGCCTCTTGTATTCCTCATAGATACATGCATGTTCCGGATTGAGATCATTTATAACGGTATGACATCTCTATTATATTGTTAGATTATTGATATGTATTTATTTCAAAAACTATTCATTTGTCATTATAAAATTTTTTATTTATTGTTAAATTTGAAAATAATATAAATACGCATCAATCATATAACGGTGCAATATAAAATGTTATATCGTTAGATAATAGAGAATCTCAACCGCATGTTACGTTAGGTGTCACTATATATAACTCTTGGCACCTGGCCCATTATATATATGTCCATATCTCATGATTCCAAACCCACATTCTGAATGAATATATAAAACAAAACATTGACAACGAATAGGTGTGCCATAAAATTAATAATAGCCAAAGTGATCAATCATCATCACACCTAGATTGGGGCAAGTGCAAGAGGGGCACTATATAGACATAAAACCACTAAAACATACTGTATCATATCACACAATAAAACTAAAATGGGATACAGTCTGGTATCAAATAATCTCTATAACACATGTATATACATGCATGAATAGTTTTGAGTTGTGTATGGCCAATTACATGTGCCATTCTGAAATTATTTCGTAATGTTTCCGTCACAATGATGAAAACCTTACGTGTACTTTCACTGATCTTGAGAGATACTTCAGGTATACATTACATTCCATCCCTAAGACGATGTTATGTTTTTTTAATATAAAATAATGAAACATATTATATTAGTCGAGACCGATGAAGTATATATATTCTACAACATGGTTGGATCTTGATTAACATCTTTCAAAATGTATACAAACAAATTTCAAAATGTGTATAAACAAATTTTACTGAATTAATATAAATCTATTGTAGAGATTCCAGCTACGAAGATGAAGTCGAGTTCAAGCGAGGACAAGAGAAGGAATGAGTTATCTGTTATTTTAGTTATTCGACTGAAGAACGACACCATTTTCAGTCGAATAGCTGAAATAACAGACAACCCATGCCTTCTCCTTTCTTCATTTGAACTCGACTTCATCTTCATAGCTGGAATCTCTATATCTCTCTTATTTATATAAATTAACTTTTAATTGCTTATATATATGTATGTATTATAGGAATACAAGTATGACACATTCTTTAGCAGAAAAAGATGCATTTTATAAATAAAGTAAAGGTGAAATACAGACCACAAACCCGGACAGTGTTCGGTGGAGGCAGAGCCACAAAGTGCTAGTGAAGAAAAAACGGGGCCAAAATAGGTAGGCTCCAAAAAGACACGGACAAAACAAAGAGACACACCTAGAAAGAATCGCATGTATGTTTGATGTATAACCCACTCCCGTGACCAGCGGTATTGTGGTTTATACATCAATATATGACAATCCTCGGTTGGGCCTAGCGCGGTCCCTCCACACACACCACAAAACAAAAACCACTAAAAAGCGTCCGTACAATCAAGGCCCGGCAAGTGCCGAGAAAATAAAAAGTAAAAACAACCTAGCTAGTGTTCATGTCCATGTGGGACATGACTGCATCAGCCGGGAACAACGAGTAGAGCACTCGATAAACGTCAGTCTTGATCTCCCGGATAATGTGGCTGGCTTCAAAGGTCTTCTTCTCTACGTACTTGAGGTTGCGCGCCTGGCAAAGATACTGCACAGTCGCACCAAGCGCAACCCATTTTGCTTTCCTGAGGATCCCCGAGCCACCTTTGTCTTTCTGGAACCATCGAACAACACTAGAAACAGTCGTCATCCTCCTCTTGCAACGGAGCCACGAGCAAATACCAGACCACACCCCCAACATCTTCTCACACTTGAAGAACATGTGGTCATGGGACTCATCTTCTTTCTCACACGGCATGCACCTCCTGGGAATATTAGATAGTTTCATGCGATCCAAGGTCTTCAGTCTTCCGTGCATGGTGAGCCAAAGGGACACCGAAAACTTTGGAGTAATGAAGGAGTGCCAAACTGCTTTATACCAGAATTTCTTCTCTCCTTTAGGCCTGAAGTGCTCATAAGCCTCCGAAGTACTTTTACCTGCAAACCAAGAAGAGAGTTTAGCTTTAGAAGCATAAATAGAACCTCCGCAATCGGAAATAAGAGAATCACGAATGCGAAGAAGGTTAGAAATATGCGGGGCGTCCCGCTTGGGGTAGGGAAACTCCCAAACATCCTGACGACGGAGGTACTCAATGTGCACCCACTTGATCCAGAGAGAATCAGTTTTGGCATGTATGTTCCAAAGCGTCTTCGAATGAAGCGCTTTGTTCCATACTGCCAGGTAACGCAGACCCAAACCAACCTCATGGCGAGGAAGATACACAGTCTTCCAACCAATGGGATACTGAGTATCATTCCACAAGAACCTCCTCAGCATCTTCATGATGCTTTCAATCACAGTGCCGGGAAGCGGTAAGGCATGCATCCAATAGCACTCAACACCCTGCAAAACAAATCTGATTAACTCCAAGCGACTTGCACGAGAAAGATTAACATTAGACCATCTCTAGATAAAATTACTAAACTGAGAAAGCAATGGAGAATAGTCCGAAGAAGTCAGGGATTTCGAGGCTAAGGGAACTCCCAGGTATTTCACTGGGAGGCTTCCCTCAAGGAACCCAAAAAGATCCAAAATGACACTCTTCTCGAATGGCCGGACACCCCCAAAGAAGATCTGAGACTTGGACTTATTAACAGTAAGTTCGGAAGTCGCAGTGAACTCATCCAGGGCATCTCTGAGGACTCTCATTGAGTCAGGATCACCACGTTTGAAAAGGAGGACATCGTCTGCAAAAGCAAGATGTGTAATGTCAGTGCTGCTACATTTAGGGTGATGAATGAAATTTGAACCATGAATACGAGCATGCAAAAGACGAGAAAGATATTCCATACAAAGAAGGAAAGAGTCGGGGACATCGGGTGGCCTTGACGAAGGCCCCTCTATCCGCTAACAAACCCGTGACTACCCCCATTGATAGTGAGGGAGAAGGTAGCAGAGGTGACACAAGTAAGAATCCAGTATATGAAGCAAGGGTGAAAATTGAGTCTGTAAAAGACCTCCCTAAGGAAATCCATGAAATGCAGTCATAGGCTTTCCTTGGGTCAATTTTCACCATACACCTAACTGTAATCCCACTTTTCCTCTCGTAAGCCCGAATGAGCTCATGCGCCAGGTTGAAGTTGTCCATAATGTTTCGACCTTTGATGAAGGCCGACTGGGCTGGAGAAATAAGTCTCTGCAAAAAAAGGAGCCATACGTGAAGAAAGAATCTTAATCTTATAAATAACATTAGTGCAAGCAATAGGCCTATAGTCCGAAACACCGGGGTCATGAGTAGTCTTTGGGATTAGTGAGACGACAGTGTGGTTCAGCTTACAGAGGATGAGTCCTTTAGAAAAGATCTCGCCCACCGAAGCGACCACATCATCACCCACTAAGTCCCAATTCTTCTTGAAGAATGCCGAGGTAAGACCATCGGGACCCGATGCTTTGTCATCTCCTATATCAAACAGCGCCTCCTTGATTTCCTGCACAGAGACAGAACAGATAAGATTCATCTGATCAACAGGGGATAGACGATAACCCGCCCCCATGACACTCCATTCAACTGGAGTGCGAGGGCTCTTCTTCCCGAAGAGATATGAATAATAGCTGACAAAGTCAAAAACGATGGTTCTGATATCTTCTGTAGTCTAACCATTTTCCCTGCGAATGAAAGAAATAGAATTACGAATCATGTTATGCTTCACAAGGGAATGAAAATATTTGGAAGATGATTAGAATTTCGGGCTGCAAGCTCAGCCTCCCTCAGGTCCCTATCAAGTGGGTCCTGATCAGATCTGCGTTGTGCCTCATCGAGTTGGGTCCGAGCCAACGCCGTCTTTTCCGAGATATTGCTGAAGTGAGACTTGTTGATCGTTCTCAGAATGGGGCGTAAGGAGTAGAGTTTGGATGCCAAGTTTTCCTGCTTCCCACGAATACCAGGATTTTTCAACCAATGATCTTTGAGGATGTCCCTGAAGGATGGATGCGTGATCCACTCGTTGCAAAACCTGAAATCCCTTTTGAAAGTCTCGACCAGGTGAAAAAGGGTCGTGATGGCAGCTGAGTGATCAGAGATGATTCCTCTCGTGAGGAATTCAGTCCTGCAAAATAAATTATTCTCCAACCAAGCAATGTTAGTCATAACAAGAACAATTTTGGAAAATACCTCTTTACCTGTCCAAGTGAAAAAAATATCCCGTAGAAGGGGCATCCTGTAAAGTAAGGTAGGCGGAGGTGTACACAAACTCCTCAAGTTCCTTCTCCTTTGGTACGAGTTTACCATGCCGCTCCGAGGGATTCTATACACAGTTGAAGTCTCCACGAACAATAACAGGTGAATCAAGAGCAACATGAAGAATTAAAGAATCCCAAATCTCCCCACGCCTATCAAATATGACACATTCTTGTTTTGTTAATTTGTAGTAATAATGTGTGGTGATAGTATTTATTAGTGAAAACAACATTTTTATACTCTTATTGGGTAGTGATATTGATGCCGACATCTCTCCACTATAAGTATCCACACATCCAATCCAATCTAACCATCTCTCACTACACCATTCATCCATATTTCAAAGAAAGAAAATGGCCACTCTTCTCTTCACACTCGTCACTCTCTTTCTCTCTCTCTCTCTAGCCCAAGCCCTTGACAACCCTAACTGCCTTGCTCCGGAGCGAGGCTCCACCCTCCAGCTCATCCACGCAAACAGCCCCTGCTCCCCCTTCCGCCCCAAGACTCCCCTCTCATGGCAGGACTCCGTCCTCCAAATGCAGTCCAACGACGCCGGCCGCCTCCAGTACCTCTCCACCCTCCTCGCCGCCGGCACCGGCAAGAGAATTGCGCCGATAGCCTCCGGCAGAGCCGTCACTCAGAACCCGACCTACATTCTCCGCGCCAAGATCGGGACGCCGGCGCAGACTCTGCTCATGGCCGTCGACACCAGCAACGACGCCGCGTGGATTCCATGCAGCGGCTGCGTCGGCTGCTCCGCCACCACTTTCAACCCCGCCGCCTCCTCCTCTTTCAAACCCGTGAGCTGCGGCCAGGCGCAGTGCAATCAGGTACGGCTCGTTCTAGCTCTTCATGCACGTGATTACTTTTTTTTTTTTTTTTTAATAATTTGGGAGGGGTCACGTTGTCAATTTGCGGAGCTACAGTGTGACCCGTGAACCTAAATCGCATTTATTCATAATCATAGGTTGCATTCAATAGTAACAACACCCGCGGATTCTTTGTCTCCTTCCTACTTACTACTCTCTCTCTGTTCTATATGTCCCATCCAATATGTCATGTATATGAATAGTAAAATAATGTAATATGACAGACTCGACGATACAGAAGTAGTTAGTATATTATATATTTATTTACTATTATTATTAGTATTTAATTGCTGATGAGTAAATAAACTAGGTTATGGAATGTAGTCTTAAATTGGAATATAGGATATGCTTTGTTTCAGTGGCATTCACTTGTTTTATAGTCTTAAATGTAGTCTTAATTGCTGATGTGGCATTCACTACTTGTTTTGTAGATCACCCTCTTATTAGACATAAATTAAATATGAAAAAGTAAACAATCCTTATTAGGATCCCCAAATCTACTTAAAAACTTTTCATTGAAATGCTATAAAAGCCAAGGTACGTAAAAGAAAATCATTAAGTGATGATGAGCTCTTGTCTCATTAACTACTATATAATATTGACACCATTCCTATAATAATGTATTATATTTGGCAAAGTTTATAAATAGCTTCAAATTTGAATTCGTAATTATTTATAAGCTTAGCCAAACACGCCTAAACGAAATTAACTTGATGTATAATAAGGTACCGAATCCAAGCTGCATAAACTTTAAATTTGAATTCGTAATTATTTTTAATAGTTTATAAGCTTAGCCAAACACGCCTAAACGAAATTAACTTGATATATAATAAGGTACCGAACCCAAGCTGCGGCGGCACAAGTTGTGGCTTCAACTTGACCTACGGGGGTTCCTCGGTGGCGGCCACGCTAGCGCAGGACAACATGACCCTAGCGACAGACTCCGTGGCCGGGTACACGTTCGGTTGCATTACCAAGGCGACGGGAACATCGTTCCCGTCGCAAGGGCTGCTGGGGTTGGGCCGCGGCCCGTTATCGCTACTGGGCCAAACGTCAAGCCTCTACCAGTCGACCTTCTCCTACTGCCTACCGGGCTACAAATCCCTCAACTTCAGTGGATCCTTGAGATTGGGGCCCACTAGTCAGCCCAAGAAGATCCGGACCACTCCACTTCTGAAGAATCCCAGAAGATCATCTTTTTACTATGTTAATCTCATGGGAATTAGGGTTGGAAAGAGAGTCGTCGCCATTCCTCCTTCCGCTTTCGCCTTCGACCCCTCTACTGGTGCAGGAACCGTCGTCGATTCAGGTTGATTAATTGATTTTGTGATTTTCCTTTAATTTTTCCCAAAATGAAATCAATGATAAACGAATCAATTTGTTGAATTCAGGCACGGTGTTCAGCGTGCTGGTGAAGGACGCTTACACGGCGGTGAGAGACGAGTTCCGGAAGCAGATGGGCGCCGCTGCCGTGTCGTCGCTAGGGGGGTTCGACACGTGCTACAGCGTTCCGGTGACCGTGGCGTCGATTACGTTGATGTTTCCCGGGCTGAACATGAGCCTCCCCCAGGACAATTTCCTGATCCGCAGCAGCGCCGGCACCACCTCCTGCCTCGCCATGGCGGCGGCGCCCGATGCCGGCGTCAACTCCGTTCTCAACGTCATCGCCTCCTTCCAGCAGCAGAACCACCGCATTCTCATCGATGTTCCCAACTCGAAGCTCGGCGTCGCGCGCGAGGCCTGCAGCGGCTAGATTTATATATACAGCAGCTGCCTTAATTATTATATAGATTCCTGTTTTTTTTGTTTGTGAGGATTTGAAGTTAATTAATGCATTTTAATGGATTTATTTATGTATTTGTAACAATCCAGACAAGTTAAAATATGGAGACTTGAACAAATCATAATCTATTTAATTTATCTAATTTGCACCAACTGTTAGGACGGAGACTTGAGAACTATTCACTGAAATTGGAATAGGAAACGAACTCGAACTTCATTTTGACTTCAGATTTATCTTATATTATGAATATATTATGTTACGTATTACTCCCTCCGTCCCGCCCTATTAGTCCACTTTGCTTTTGGCACAGAAACCAATAAAACAGAGAGAGTGAATTTTAAAATGATATTAGTTGTGAGAGACAAAAAAGGGAAAGTGGACTAATAATAGAACAAACAAAAAATGAAAGATGGACTAATGGGACGAGACGAAGAGAGTATTTATTTATTAATATAATAGAAGATATTAATACAATATAAAATATCATATATGATTTTATCAAATTTGACATTTTGGTACGATCGATGCTATTTGATATTATTTAAAAAAAAAACAAGTAATTTGCCAACTCTTTTTTATTTTTTAGTTATGATAATGGTTTTCATTCGACTATCGTCGTCGGTTATTTTATGTCTTTATATATATACTAGCATTTTGTTCGCGCGTTGCGGCGGAAAGAATTAAATATATATTTTGTTTGTGTTGGAATGTGAAAGAATTTATTAAGTAAATTAAAATAAAATGAAGTGTTATTAAATAATAGCTATTGAGCTTGATAGTGTGTTGGAATATTTAATTAAGGGGTATCTGTCATTAATAAAAGGATTAACTGTTTTGATTATACCAAAGCCCCTGCTAATTATTCATATACTTAATTTCTTAATTTCCCTTACTGGTAGGACACTTGTTTGGGAACTTCAAATTTTATCAAATGTTTTTCCTGCCAAGCGAAGACTGAAGTCGAAGCGGATTAATGAAGCGACTTGTCTGGCCAAGCGAATTCCAGTCCAGTTCTTCCAGGATTCCTACTACAAGCAAGAAATCTCAAGCGAAGCCTTCTCATGCAGAAATGTTTTAACGGATTTCCTGAAGCGAAGTTAACCACGAGAAGATTACCCGCTCCAAATGCTTAAGCGACTTATCAACTCAAGTGGAAAATCTCTCAAGTAGTGCCTTCAAGAGGACTTGTCTCGAGCAATATTTAAGCAAGGAATAAGAGTCAAAGTGAAGATTCTTCAAGAAGTGAGATTCAACAGAAAAGCCGCTTGAACCCCTTCAAGCGATTTATCCAGTTTGCTCAAGCCTTTTCAAGCGACTTACTCAGAATGTTCCACATGTATAAAAAGCTCTGAAAAGAGCACTGAAGACAAGAAGTTCACTTCAAGAGAATGAAGCGACTTAATTGGAGCGAAGAATGTCTGCGCAACATTAAATGCGAATTAGTGTCTCAGGGACACGCGTCGAAGAGTGGATGGCCAACCGCTCTGCAGCTCAGATTGCAAATCTTCAAAGGACAACCTAGTACAGATTTGACTGCAGAAAAGGACAAAGTCAGCACCTAATCCAATCACA
>JAOWBJ010000058.1:506880-518402 GCA_028566335.1 Monarda citriodora
CAGTCCGGGCGGTATGCTCCACATACCACTTGATGGTGAAGTTCCCCACCAAGGGCGGAGTGGCCACCATCCGAGGTGAACAAAAAAGAGCCAAGGAGTGCATGCACGTGGCCCTCAAAAGTGCCGAACCACCAGTTCGACACTACCAGGCATAGCAACCACAACACCTTGAGGAGTAGGAAGAGAAACAATCGGGACAGAACTCCATGGAAGTACAACTATCCAAAGACGATCCATCCCGAACTACCAAGGTTGGCTTTGCCGGAACGACTCATTTTCGAAATCAAGTTATCCAACTCCTCAGGACCTACCGAGATGTCTTTGCATGGTCTCCACTGGACATGACTGGCGTATCTCCGGACTTAATTACGCACCGATTAAACATCGACCCCTCAGTCCGGCCAGTCCGACAGAAGCAAAGACTCTTTGCCGTAGAACGCAACCAAGTCATCCATGACAAAGTTCGCCAGCTGCTCAATGCCAGAGTGCTTTTTGAAGTGAAGTATCCAACTTGGATAGCCAATCCGTTCATGATCAAGAAAAAAGAAGGGGGTGGCGGATGTGCATAGATTATACTGATCTAAATAAGCACCGTCTGAAAGATTGTTACCCACTCCCCAACATAGATAAGAAAGTCGAAGCCTTAGTTGGTTTTAGAATTTTTTCTTTTCTTGATCTGTACAAAGGTTATCATCAAGTTCTAATGAATGAAGAAGAAGCTTCAAAAATTGCCTTTATTACTGACTTCGATATATTCGCGTACAAAAAGATGCCATTTGGACTCAAAAATGCCGAAGCCACGTATCAAAGGATGGTAGACAGACTATTCCAGCATCACATCGGCAAAACTGTCGATGATATTGTAGTCAAAAGCAAAAGCAGGTCTGAATGCGTGGATGACTTACGAATAACACTAGACATACTTCGGCTGTCAAATCTCAAGCTCAACCCTAAAAAATGCACATTCTTGGTGGACTCTGGAAAATTTTTGGGGTGTTGGGTATCCAAAGAAGGTCTCAAGGCTAACCCGGTCAAAGTCCAAGTAGTTCAAAACATGGGAATGCCGAACCCCATCCATGATGTGCAGCGGCTAACCGAATGCTTAGCTACACTAAACCGTTTCCTCTCACAAGCAGCGGATAAGCAGCTACCATTCTTCAAAGTATTGAAGAAGGCTCTGAAGTTCAAATGGGGATAAGAGCAAAAGAAAGCGTTTGAATATCTTCAAAAGTACTTAGTCGAACTCCCCACGTTGTCCGTACCAAAGGAGCCGAAGCCCTCTCATTATATCTAGCCGCTTCGCACGATACATGTAGCGCAATACTAGTCCGTGATGACGGACGACGACAGTGCCCCATCTATTTCATAAGCTGAGCGCTTCGGGGTTCGGAAACTCGCTATCAGCCATTGGAGAAGGTTGCATTAGCCTTGGTAAATGCGGCAAGAAGGTTACAGCCATACTTTTATGCTTACACAATACAAGTCCTCACTGACCTTCCGCTTCGGCAAGTGTTGACTAAGCCTGAAGCATCCGGAAGGATAGCAAAGTTGGCTATAGAGTTGGGAGAGCATTCTATCGAGTACCTACCCCAGAAAGTGATAAAGGGATAAGCCTTGGCAGACTTCTTGGTTGAGGCCAAATTTGCTCCCGTTACTCCGGCGGATACCGAAATGCCCGAAGCAGCACCCAAAGCTCCCGAACAAGAACCCCAAAACTGTTGGATGGGGTATGTGGATGGAGCCTCCGGCAAAACAGGAAGTGGAGCTGGCATACTGCTGACCGCACTGGACGGGCACGAAGTGAGCTACTCACTCCGGTACGAATTCCCCACCACAAACAACAAAGCAGAGTACGAAGCCCTCCTTGTCGGACTTCGACTAACACAGAGCCTCAATGTCCTGTCCATAAAAGTCCACAGTGATTCGCAAGTGGTAGTGGGTCACATAATCGGCTCAAGCGAAGCCCGCGGAGAAAAAATGAGGAAATACTTGAAAAAAGTAGGAAGTCTTCAACAAAGTTTTTCGTATTTCCGAATCGACCGCATTCCAAGGGCATAGAATAGCCGAGCGGATGTTTTGAGTAAGCTGGCCTCGTCAAAGAACTTAAAGGTGGAAGAGTTGCAGTATAGCAGCATTGATGCTACCGCCGAGGTGAAAACGATCACAGCTTCACCAAATTGGATGACCCCTATACTTGCACTCTTAGAGCACAGACTGCTGCCGGACGACAAGCTCGAGGCTAGAAAAATTTTGAGCAGATCACTCTGTTATGAACTCCATAAAGGGACTCTCTACAGGAAGTCATATCTTCAACCGCTACTACGGTGCATAGGACCGGATGAAACGGACTACGTATTAAGAGAAGTCCATGAAGGATCATGTGGGAGCCACATCGAAGCTCGCACCCTTGCCAAAAAGGTGATGCGATGGGGTATTACTGGCCAACACTCGTCCAGGACGCAGTCGCCCTCATTAAGAAATGTCTGAAGTTTCAAATCCACGCTAATGTGCCACGGGTACCGCAAACCGATCTAGCAGCCATGCAAAGCCCATGACCTTTCATGCAATGGGGCATCGACATTGTGGGACCCTTGGAAAAAGTGCCGAGGCAAATGCAATTCTTGATCGTGGCAATAGACTACTTTACGAAGTTGGTAAAAGCCGAACCACTGGCAAAGATAACAAGTACTAATGCCCTAGATTTCGTCTGGAAGAACAAAGTATGCCGCTTTGGCATACCTCACATTCTAGTCTCGGACAACGGCACTCAGTTCACGGACAAAAAATTCAAAGAGTGGTGTCAAGAGTTGAAGATCCAACAACGTTTCACTTCGGTTGGTCATCCCCAAGCAAATGGACATACCGAAGTCACTAACCGAACCATAGTGAAGGGATTGAAAACTCGGCTAGATAAAGCCAAAGGACTATGGGCTGAAAACCTTCCTCAAGTCCTATGGTCATATCGAACCACTCCACGAACCGCTAATGGAGAGACTCCGTACAGTCTAGTATATGGAGCCGAAGCGGTCATTCCGGTAGAGATTGACATGCCTAGTCCGCGTACACTAAACTTCAACACCGAAGTGAACGATGACGGACTAAGAGCTGAGCTCGATTTAGCCGAAGATAAGAGGGAACTTGCCTTCATAAGAGAAGCTCAATACAAGCAGCAAGTAGCCTTGTATTATAATCAAAGGGTGAAAATGCAACAATTCAAAGTGGGTGACCTAGTTCTAAGGAACAACGAAGTGAGCCGAGCCAAAAAACTTGGTAAACTGGAAGCCACTTGGGAAGGACCGTATCGGGTGAGTGAAGTTCTTGGCAAGGGGTCCTACAAACTGACCTACATGTCCGGCGAACAAATTCCCCGAACTTGGCATGTTATAAACCTCAGAAAATATTACATATAGATGGACAATGTCACTTTGTCTCCTCATGTAAGTTCGGTCATTTAGGATTTGAGTCTGTTCAGTCAGTCCTTTGTTTTTTATTAAGGTCTTTGTACATTTCGATCAATTTATAAAATTTCTTCTTTAAATATTTGCTCTTTGTCACTTACTGTTATTTACTGTTATTCATCATGCATTTGTCCGAAGTCTCATTTATACATCATTATTAAAACTCAAAAGGCTGGCCCCCTTTCTGAGTAAAACCGAAGACACAAAAGTCAAAATCTTCTTTAAGAAGGTACAAGACTTGTCAAGGTTTCTAACCAAAGCACTTCGTCATTACGGAGTGCATACTCTAAAATAAAAAATAAAAAAAAACGCGTTCAAGGAAATTCGATCCTAGCGATAAAACTCGCCAAATAAGGACACACATAACTTCGGTAACAAAAAGTCGAAGATAAAACTATACAAATAATTCTGTAACAAAAAGCTGCAATAATTTGCGGCAGTAAAACGGAATTATTTTATTAAGTATGAATGCGTTTATATATGTTCCTATCTATTACATTGCGGTGCAGGTTTCTTCGGCTTACTACAGTACAACCAATTGTCCGCAAAATCCGAAGGCCTCTTGGCTCGCATCAGCCTATCCAAGCTAAATGATTTTTTAGCCCCCCGACATTTCCACTTCGGGTTGTCGAACCAACCGCTTCTTCCCTCGGCTTTTAGACCAAGGTTTTTTGTTAAGGCGGGCCAAATATTCTAGCCGATCCTGCCAATTAGCTCCGGTTGCCAGTTAATGGTGGCAGACTTCAAAGCCAGAACATCCTCTAACACCTTCTTTAAGTTCGGATGCCGAACAAGGACGATCTGGTATATTCCGGCAAGTTGGCGAATGACATTTATCTCAGACCGGTATTCGTTGCTGTAAAGGCCGTATTGCCTTTTCACTATACGACTGCGTTTCCAAGTCTCTCATATCTGGTTTTCAACATCACTGATCGTTAACCCTCCGGCACTATGGATGATCTCTTCATACTCTATATTCTCTTCTTTGGTCAGCTTGAATTCGGATTTCACATCCGAAAGAGTAGTCTTCAGTGCAACCATCTGAGCAACCACTTCGTCATATTTGATTTGGTCAGCACGAGCTCGGTTTTCAGCTTCGTTCATTGTCGAAGCATAAAGCTTTTTCCAGTGCACTATTTCTAATTCCTTATAATTAAGAATACGGAGCAACTCTTTCAGTTCGGTATCCCAATTAAAAGCAGTAAGCTACAGAAATTAAAAGCATGAAATGAAATGTAAATACAGCAAGTTCAAGGAGCAACTGATTAATTCATTTCATTTCAAAAAAAAATTTGGAGTACATCAAGAGGGCTGCGAGGCCGGAGTACATATTCAGCATGCCTAAACTAAAAAAGAAGCAATGGGGAGTAGTCATACTTCAGAGTTGGCACCCCCGCCTTCTTTGTTATTGTTCAGCTGCTCAGCTTCATCACCAACCGGAGTACCGTCCTCGGGATTCGGCTCATGTGGATCCTTAGTCGGACTGGGCTCTCTGTCATTTGGGGACTCCGGCTTCTCCTCATCCTCTTCTTCCTCTTCCTCTCCTCCCTCAGCAGCTTGGGGCATTACCGGCGCGGGCGGAACCGGACCGACAGTGGCCAAAAGTCCGGCCACGAGATCGTCTTGATCCACTCGGCACCCCCGAACCACTTCGGCAGTCAGCAGTTCAGCTGAAGTCACAAGCGCATCCAACAGTGGCAGGCTTTGGAGGCGGGCAGCTATCTCCCTCGCATAAAGCGAGAAGATCACCTCCGCCTCGGCATCCCGGTTCTCACTCAAAATGCGGCTCAACCCGCCCACAAAACTAGCAAATTGCTGGCTCACAAAAAGCTTCTTCGTGTATACACGGAGAACTTCGCCTTGGGCCGCAGCAGCCTCCTGCTCCCGCTGCCTCGTCAGAATCTCCAACCGAGTCTTCAAGACCTCGGCTTCGTCCTTGGAGGCCAGCTCTTCGGCCCTTGATGCCCTCGCCTCGGCCTCTGCAGTAGCCGCCTTATTGTTGGCCCGATCCAAGGCCGCCTCCATGGCTCTTGCTTCGGTTGCTACTTTAGTAGCCTCTTTCTTGGCTTTTCCGGCCTTGTCCTTGGCTTCAGCCAAGGATTTCTTCACTTGCCGGCATCCAGCAGCTGTCTTATTCAGTTCGGCAGCAAGGACACCGGCCATCAACTCCAGTTTCTGCACATTTAATCCAGTTCGGTTAGTTACATGACCTATTTTATTTAAACCAGTGTACATAGCTCCGAAAAGTCCTCCGGCCACGCCAAAGCCTCCGCAATGGAACCCCCATGGACCGGAGCCACATGCAGTTCGGATAATTGGGGAAGAGGGGGAGCAACACCTTTGCCCTTCTTGAAGAGATCCTCCACAGTCCTCTCCGAAGAGAACGAGGAGGATGATACAGCTTTCGGGACGGTGACCGGTGCGTCTTCAGTCCTCTGCCTCTTCGGCTCCTGCTCAGAAGCAGTGGAAGCCGAAATAGTTGGCTGCGGCCTTTTTGTCTTCTTCTTTTTCTTCTCCACTGCGGCACCCCCTTTGCTACCAAAGTTCGTCAACAGATTCACTACAGAAAAGAACGGAGTTAGAAAAGGATTTAAAAACAAAACTACAACAAAAGACCAGAACCCTCACCCTGTGCACTTTCGTCTTCGGACAAGAAGTCGATAGCACACCGGGCGAGCTCGGTGTCCGGAATCACTCGGGTAACCATGGGAATGCCCTTGATCCTTTCCTCGAGCTCGCCAAGGGGGCTAGTAGTAGGGTGAGATAACGAAGGCGATATCACCCAGGAAAACCCACTGGCTCCGGTTCTATTATAAATAATAATAAAAAAAGAAACGGTATTGCCACAGCGGCCATTTGGTATTGATCTTGGCCTTAAACGTGTTTATTGGGGTGATGTAGAACCACGACCCTTTTCTTTTGAAGGAAAATAACCGAAGCACCAAGTCCAAGGTCAACTCGTGACCAAGCCTTTGCACTTCGGCAGCCAGAACTGTGAGGTGTCTCCACGAGTTCGGCATTACTTGTCCTAATGGCAATTTAAACGTATTTAATAAAGCTTTAAAGACTGGGTGCAACGGAAACTGAAGCCCGCATTTCAAGCAGGCTTCGTATACTACTTCATACCCATTCTTCGGTATATCAGCCATCTTGATCCTCTCGGGTACAAGCACAGTACCCCCCGGCAGGTCATACCCATGATAAAGAGAAATCGACATCTCCTCGGTCATCATGGACCAATAAAAGCGTATCGGCTTCAAAACCACATTTTTTCCGGCCACTAGGGCTAGGAGGCGGCGGCGTTACTATCCTATATTTTTCATCCCCACTATTCCTGCTACCCGACACAGATTCAAGGGAGTTGGTGGACATACTTACTTGTTAAGTGTTCACGGAAGATCACGGAAGTGGTATTTTGCTGGCGCTACCGTCGTGAATCGATAAATCACTGGAGAAATTGCTAGTAAACAAAAAAGGAATGGAGAAAAGTTCAAAATGAGGCCAAAGACTGATTTTATCCAAAATCACGGACGATTCGTATCCCGTTTTATCGGGATACGTATCGTTGCATTTAATGCGGAGGAGTACATCGCACGCTTGTCCACGTCAGCCAAGATTTAACTTCGACAATACCGAACCGGCTAATCACTGCGGTTCCCACGCAGTTCGGACTGCCTTGCCAGGACCAACGCTATATGCTCTTATCCCGGAGTGAATGGAAGATCCGAAGTAACTAATTCCGAACACTTCACTTCTCATGCATCACCTTATTTTTTCGGAGGGGTAGTGATGGGATATGGCCCAAATCCCTCAAGCCCAATGGAAAGGCCCATTATATTTGGTCCATTAACAGCATAGGCTTGAAGAATCGGCCCAACCCACTTCGGTCTAATAAGAGTAGTTCGGCAATGCATTCTGGCCACACTTTATCCGGACTCTGTCAGCTCCAAAGCATAAGCAGATTACTCCACTACCGAAGCCGGAGACATCGGATGTTTATGGCGCAATATCAAGGACTCCGGCACAACCGGAGTGCTTGGTACGAAGTGAGACACTTGTAGCTTTTCTGTCACATTTGTAACTGATCAACGACGTGGGGGGCGTGGACATGCACGACCACCACCCACCTCTCATGTCGCCGATAATTGCTCCAAAGCAGTTAACTTCATCCCTGTTGGGCCTGCAGGCCTAGCCCTACTAGTATAGATGTATAAATAACACCTTGGGACGATTAGAATGTTTAGAATCTCTCATATTGTAATCGGTATTCAAAAGCAATACAAATGCTAGAATATTTTCTCCCCGTGGACGTAGATTTACCCCAATAAATCGAACCACGTAAATCCCATCGTATTCTTTCTTTTTTATCATTAATTACTCAGTAAAATCCGCACTCGATCATACACGTTGATATAATATTTTAGTGACTTCTTCAATCATAAATGATTATTTTTATACTTTTTACTCCGTATATAATAAATGTATGATGAAAAGGTCTTGGGGTCTTAATTTTTATTTCACGTTTGAAGAACATATAAGAGATCCACCCATAAATATGTACTCACTTGCCACATATCGGTAAATACTACATAAATACATGCTCATTAAATTTACATGAATCATTTGAAGTTCATTTATTCACAATATAAATAATTAGCTCACCATACGTGGACATTCTCCGCGAACACCTCTTAAATTTAATTTATACTACTATTAGCTTACTTCGAATACCATAATGAATTTATTAGAGTGTATACAATGCCAGAAATTCAAATATGTTTATTAAAGGTGCCGAGTTGATTATTATTGTTTTTCTAGGAAAGACAACAAATTATTATTAAAAAATCACAATGATAGGACCCATTTATAAAGAGAAAGGAAAAGCAAATAATATTCCTTTGTGAGGTTTTTTTTTTTTTTAATTTTTCGGCACGTATTTTCGTCAAAACTTAGTACGAATTTTAATATATTAGTTTGGAGTTTTTTTTCTTTTACGATATACTATAAGTGTCGAAATATCTCGTAAAAAAATACTTTAAATTAATATGTTAAAACTCATACTACGTTTTAGTTGAAATACATACCGAAAATTTTAAAAAGGAACATCACAAGTGTAACGGAATGGAGGCACTAACTTTTAAGATCCAAGAGTTTATTTTAGAAACTAGACTCTTATTGCGAGGTTCTCCAACGGTCATACATTTGCAATTTAAGGAGGGGGTTTTATTTTGCCACATACACTTTCAATTCTGCATATATTGTTCAGATAATTAAATATATGTAAAATATATAATAATAAAAATAGTAGATTAGATTGAAATTAAGAGAGAGTAGAAGAGTCTCTCCATTAAACTTGCTCTTAATTAAAAGATGATATGTTGGCATGTTATGTAATACCTTCATCCTATTAAATTAATCTCATTTGTTTTTGGCATGCCAACCAAGAAAAATGAAAATATATAATTGTAATTAATTATGAAGAGAGAAAATTAATTGTAATCAAATATTTTTTGTCATATTTAAAAATGTAACTAATAAATCAGACGTATCAAAATAGCAATTGAGATTAATAAAATAGTAATTGAAATTAATAAAATGAGATGAAGGTATTACATAAGAATTCTTAGATAATTTTAGATGTCTACAGTCTACATCTTATTTTATGAAACAAGATCGAAGATTATCAAGTTTCTACATTGGAAATGAGTCGATATTTATTGGATTCCAAAGGAGATTATAAAATTCCATTCAAAACTCACATTTGATCCACAAGGGATCATCAAATCGGCCCTTCAAAACGTCTCTATCCTCACCCGCGAGGCTCAGCCGCGAGAAGTCCAGCCCATTCCACGTCATTATTTTAGGATGCCACGCTGGCACTCCATTCTCGTACCCATTCCACGTCAGCCTCTTTAACCCGCTCCCATCCAACCTCACCACGTACAAGTCCCCATACGGCTGGAACTGGTTCGGCAGCGCCACCGGCTCCGCCGTCACTCCGCCCAAGTTCGCCGTGAACAGCAACCACTCCCCATCTGCGCTGAAGGACACATGGTTCAACCTCTCCCTCTCCTCCTCAAATCCCGCCACCCTCACTCTTCGAATCTCTGTCCCATCCGGCTTAATCAAGTATATTCCGAACACACTCGGATCCTCCGCCCTATGCCGATTCGACGAAAAGGCGATCAGATTCCCGTCCGGAGACCAGTTCGGCATCGTGTCGATCCACGGTCCGTCGGTTAGGCGGCGGATTCCGCCATCGTGCTCGCCGTTGATCGCATCGACGATGTAGAGGTTTTTGTGTCCATGGCGCCCAGATCGGAACACGACGGATTTGCCATCGGGTGAGCAAGAGGGGAAGGCGTTGTTGCCGGTGCCTTCTCCGGTGAGAATTTTGATATCTGCCGCGATTTCATCGCGATCGTTGGATAGATCCGAACGATCGAATGTGACTCGAGCAATCTGTACGTTTGCCCTAATGGACTCAAACACCGGCCCGATTGAGACGAAAATCACGTTTTCATCAGCGGGGTTCCATGAATTGGAGAAGGTGGTTCGACCCTTGAACAATGTCCACCTCCTTGAGCCGTCGGATTTGATGATCTTGAGTCCGGAATTCTGAGCAAAGTCGCCGTTGAGGGCGATGAAATCGCCGGAAGGGGAGAAGGCAGGGAAAGAGCCGTTGATTCTGAGCATGCGGAGGCCTTCTAATGGAGTAGAAACTGGTTCGAGGTGCGGAATCGTAGAGGAGCCGCCGCCTCTGAAGCGGTGATAACCGAGAGAAGAAGCTCCCGGCGAAACGAATGGGTTATAATGGTGGAAATCGGGATTTAGCAGCTCGGTTACAGGGTAGAACTTCTGTGAATCCGTATCAAATATCTCAATATGGCGATATTTTTTCCCCTTCCGCCGCGTCGCGACGGCGATTTTGGAGCTCTGCGGCACGGCCGCAGGGGTGAAGCAGTGGATCCCCGGTGGCGTGAGGCGGAGCGGCGCGAGTGAGGCGGCGGAGGATTCGAAATCGCTGGGCAAATCAGCTCTGAAAATGCTCCACCACCCATCATCGGCTTGGCGGTGGAAATACAGCGTCGAGTCGCCGGACCACGACGGCCAGCCGCCGTGCTCGCACACAATAACACGCCGTTTCGGGTCCGAATCGCTAAAAACAACAATATCCGTAAGAAGGTCGTGAAACTCGCCGCCCCACCGCTTCGATCCGTACGAAGCGACGGCGACTAGCTTCCCCGAGGGGGAGACGGCGGGGCTGAAATCCACAGAGCCATAAGGCGTTAATCGAGCAGCTCTCTTGTCATCGAGCTCTGCAGAATAAAGGGCCGACCAGCTAGTGAACGGCTTCTCCGGTTGTTCGTGGGCGGAGATGAAGTAGAGGCGGCCGTTTTTGACGGCGGGGCGGTCGTGGAAGAGGCTCTCCGCCTCCGACAAGAGGCGCTCGGGATGAGGATCACCGAGTCGGTTCAGAAAAATCTGAGCCGATCCAGTTCTCTCGGAGACGTAAACGATGGTGTCGTCGTCGTCGAGGAAGTGTCCGTTGAAGTTGATAGAAGTACCGTCGGTGAGGCGGTGCTCGGAGAAATTAGAGTCGGCGGTGGATTCGTTGAGCTCGGGCGGGAGCTGGACGGAGAAAATATCGAAGCCATAATTGGTTCGGCCGACGGTGGAGAAGACTATGGTACCTGTTGGCGACATTGCAACTCCCAGAGGAGAGAGAAAGAGAGAGAAGCAGATGAAAAAGCTAAACACGGCAAGGGCGAGTGCGGATTAGGGTAGGTGGATGATTACCAACCGACGAAAAGAGTTAAGAGATCGATGATAACTTTGTCTTTTTTTTTTTTCTGGATATTATATCTATACTACTATATAATAAGAATCCACCCCTATAAATATTAGTGTTAACATTTTGTCACATTTGAAATGTCCGAAATACCCCTGTTTTTTACCACAAATAGAAAATGATGCGCAGTACAATCCGGGTTCGAATCCCAGCGGGAGCATTTATCTTTTTATTTTCAATTCTGCTTTTGGGCCTTACTCTCACTCTCATGC
>JAOWBJ010000058.1:865115-875129 GCA_028566335.1 Monarda citriodora
CACTTGCATATATCAATGCCTAAGGCGAGTGGGAAACCTAGACCCATATCCTGCATTTAGAAATTGATGTTACTTAATGTGTTAAAAGTACTTTGGTTTGCCTAGATCAGATGCGATACTATGTATGAGAAAGTAGGATGCTGGAGGATGAGAGGAAGTCAAGAACTGTTGAGCATACTTAAATATTCATTCCAAATTGAAAAACTGAAATAAGCTAAAATGAATACAGAATTACAATGTACCACTTAACACGCGAAAATATTATTTTCCCTGTTTCATTCTTACTGTATTTCAGCATGAATGAAAGCATCCGATCAAATAAAATATGCTACAAGAATCTGGTAAAGCAGAACATTTAGGAGTTAAACGAGAAATAAATGCCAAAATTGCATACAGCTCTTCGATTCGTCTAGCCACAAAAGAAACAAATAATAATATTAACATAAAATTTAAGAATATAAAAGCTAGTCCACTTTTAAAGGACAGAAAGTAAAGTGGAGCTGACCCAAAAACTTATTTGCAAGACATCATGATCCAATTATATTACAATTTGCAAGCATCTGGTAAAGTGGCTGAGTTTGTGCATAGAACCAAAACAGATGCGATCTTCTCAAAGCATAGGAATTATTCAGGACCAAATTCAAGAACATGCATAACCTCTTAATTATGCAAAGGAAAAACGAAGTTTTGCATGTTGTGGTAGCCTCTTATCCTATTACGAGCAGGTTACTTAACAAATGATTCGTCTTACCTTGAGTATGGGGCTTGCGCCTGTCCTTCAGCATCTTTTCATGAATGCCGTCAAGCATAGAAATGAAAAATTCATGAGCATCCTGTTGTTCATAACTTGCAAGGTTCGAAGCATGCTGCCACCAACTGAATCGCAAAACAGAGCCCGCATAAAAAATCTGGCCTAGCCACTCAAAAAGTATTGAAAGGACCCACTCAAATACAATTAAGTAATAAGACTGTAAAATTACTTCTTTTCTACCCAATCTGCAAATTGATACCCAAAATAGCTCTTTCATTTCAAATGTGGCTTTGGGAAATGGGAAATCAAAGCTATCAAAGGAAGATTCCACATAAAAATTCAGTCTATACCCACTCTTAATTCATAAGCAGACCTGTTCAAGAACTTTGCTGGGCTGTACGGCATTCTATCCCCGGAAAAAGCAGCTGAGAAAATGGCGTCCAAATCACAAGCTAGGCACAACTGCAAATTCGTATTGTTAGTTGTATCGCTCGTACGCGTGACGATTGTCCGGTTTTCTCTCTCGCAGTAGAACCGATTGTGCTTATCACTCAGGAAATAGTTCCTCAGCGGCGGGGTATGAAGCAACGCCTGCAGAACGGAGTTCATGAAACAAGTGTTCCCGAGATTGTTGAGCCCTCTCAGCCCCCAGGGAGCCACCGTATCCCCTTCGATCCGACTCACCGAGTCACCGCCGAGTTGACTTCGCGGCAAGGGGCTCGACTTCTCTGCAATCAGAGCCTGCACTTTCGGATCGGGCGCCCATGGTTTGTAATCCACGCGCCTCCGCTTCCGAACGTTCTCCGTCGGAGGGAGTGGCCCGGCCCCGACGGCGGCCGCAACGATGGCAGCGTCGAAATCGCGGTCGTAGACCTGGTCCCAGCAGGCGCAGCAGAAGAGTTCGGCCCGGCCGACGTCGACCGCCACGTGGTGCGAGGTCCCTTCCGCGTGCGGCCGGGCGTGCTCGCCGCACGCAACGGCGGCGCACGACAAGCAGGCGAGGAGCCGCGGCGGCGCGCGGCCGCATTCGTCGCACCTGGCGGCCTCCCCGCGCCAGACGGAGGCCCTCCCTAGGGGGCTGACGCGGATGCAGTCCTGCAACATCCGGAAGGGGTTCGGACCCAGCTGGGATCGAAGCTCAGACAAATGCCGGCACGAATAGCTAGGGTTTCGGGCAGCGGCGGAAGAAACCCTGAAATCGGGAACAGGGTTACCGGATTCAGCCGCCAATTGGGTCTCCTGCAAATTGATCTTCAACGCATTGAGGCGGTATTCGTGGTCCGACGACGACATCGCAGGCGAAGGCGGCGTTGGGCGCAAGAATCAAGCGCAAAAGGAATGTTGCAGCCGCATGAAGTAGGAAAATGGAGGTAAGGGTATAGGCGAAAAGCGTGAGAGGGTGAATGATCGAGTAGTTCTTGAGATCTATGCTTACATTACAGATTACAGTCAAGTAGGCTCAGTAATATTTGGGCGTTTTCTTCAGTTCGACATGTTTGCAAGTCTGTTCTATTTTGGAATTTAAATTAAGCAATTAATGAAGTTTATTTGGGTTTCATTATTTAGTTGGAGATGCTGGTTTGGGCCTATTTGTTTGAGAAAATAGCCCAAGCCTAAGCCCAATGGTTTTTTATTACTACTTGCATTCTATTTTATTAGTCTCATTTTCTTTTGAGATACGATTAAAAAAATTGGATCGACTAACGAATAGAGAGATTAAATAGAAAATTTAAATATTGAATTATTGTGAAAAAATATATATTATGTATATTGTAGCTAATAAAAGATAAAATGGATAATTAAAACCGATAAAATAGGATAAAGTAAATAATTAGAGCTGATGAGATGTACTGATGGATGAGTAATTTCTTTCCATTTATGGAAATGTAACTAATATATACTCCCTCTATCCCGTCTCATTAGTCCACATTTCCTTTTTTGTTTGTCTCACTATTAGTCCACTTTCATTTTTTGTTTCTCACAACTAATATCATTTTAAATTCTCTTTCTGTCTTATTGGTTTCTGTATCAAAAGCAAAGCGGACTAATAGAGCGGGACAGAGAGAGTAATATAGATAATGTGTTGTGTTAAAAAAAATTAAAATGTAAATCTACACAATTTTTTATTTGAAATTTGTTTATCATGTTAAAAACAAGTAAAGAGTATTAAATTCTCATGTGATCGATCTCGACTTTTCGTGAGCCCGTTTTAGCATGCAATTGGAGCGAAGAAAATAGGAAAAGGAGGAGAAGACACAGGAGATTTACGTGGTTCGACTTGCTATGTTCGCAAGTCTACGTCCACGGGAGGAATATGAGCCTTTGTATTGCTTATCAGTATGAGAGTTTAGATGATCCCCTTCTCCTATGCTAGGGCCTTTATTTATAGGCTTACAAAGAGTGTCCTATTCCAACTATGACTCCTTCTAGATTGGAGTTTATGGGCCTTAGAGATATACATGAGGGCCTTTTACTGTTATCTCTTTTGTATGAGATATATCCGAATCCCTATCTCTCTATAATATCTTCGGGTAGATTTAGGAATGGATTTGGAATAGGATCTTGCGAGCAGTTCGGAGTCCGGGATGAGTTGGCCGCTGTTGCGGACTGAACCCTTGGCGGACTAGGCCGCACAGCGGGCTGCGATCTCCGCATGATGCGATCTATTTTGGCCTCGTGTTGAACCTGATAGCGTTGGGCCAAGCTTTTATTTAGGTCCAAAGTTATTGGGCCTTTTGCTTGGGCCTAGGTATTGGGCCGTATACTATCACCTACTTCTTTTGAAAATTCTCGTAGAACATTTTATTTCAAGCTTTTCTTAGAGTTTAATGTGTTTGAAATCTATCGCATGTATTTTTCTAGTACTTTTCGTCTTACGATCTCGCATGTTTAGGTGTCCATTCTCTGATTTTTAGTGTTTCATTTCGAGTTTCTAGTTGAAGAAGATGAAGTCCAACTTTTCATTTCTATTTTCGAGTATTTATTTTGGTATTTTTCAATTTTAATTGCGTGTTTATGTGTTGATGTGATCTAGCCGCCACCCCCTTCTTATCCCATTTAATTTGTGTCATTTTTTCTTGGAAAACAAGTTCGAAACCTGATTAGAGTACATGATTATTCCCCTTTATCCATTAGGTTAGTCAGTTTATTTCTAGGTTAGAGTCTACCAGTTATTGTCCAAGAGTTCTGGAGTACACTAGTCTAGTCATCTTTCACTTTTTAATTAATTAGGAGTCAAGTCGCCTTCTCTCTCTTCTTCCTTTAATTAATTCTGATTAGGATAGTATTTTAAACCCCCAAGATCAGGCACAGCCCACTAACTTCTACTTTTTATTATTTTAATATGTCACAATCCTAGTTTAGGTCTAGTTTTCTTTTTATTTAATTTCTTTCGACTTAGGATTAAAATCTCTCGTTTATTTTCGTGATTCTTACTCTTTTAGCTTAGTTAAATAATGTGTCTTAGTCATGTATTTCATGTTTAGTTGGTACTTAGTTTGGTAGATTTAATTTTCCATTTGCACAATTTTTCTCGCGCACAGTTATTTTTCTAAGTGTTAGACTAGGCAGAAGTTGCAAACTGCCCAGTTTGGCCCCGCTTTGTGTAATGTGTGTTTGTTGTTTTCCGTCTGCATGTTTAGTGTCTCACCTTAGCCAGTACTGTTTATTTTCTTGTCCAACACGTTACTTTCCCCTTTTCTCCCCTCTTAAACCCCCAAAAGCGTGGCGGCATCGCCAAAATTATTTCCTAAGTGTAAAAAGCTACAATACAAGAAATATTACCATTCCTCGTGGGTTCGACATCCGGACTTCCATATACTATTCTATAGTATTTTGGAGAGAAGGATAGATTCTAAATATTGTTGAGAGGGAAAACACGAGCCCACGACACTCGTGCAAAAACCTAACCTTTCAGTCATCGATGAATACAAGGACAAACTTTTCCAAGTATGAATGAAACACTCGGTTCATAAGGTCCATGAATACTGCTAGAGTGTTTGACAGGCCAAAAGCGGTTTTGGAACATCTTCCGCTCGCACTTTTAACTGATGATACCCCAAGCGCATATCTATTTTTGAGAAAATGCTCGCCCATCTAAACCAATCGAACAAATCGTCTATTCTCGGTAGCGGGTACTTGTTCTTCAATGTGAGCTTATTGAGTTTGTGGTAATCTATACACATGCGCATCAAACCATCCTTAACAAATAAAACGGGGGCTCCCCAAGGTGAAACACTTGGGCGAATGAATCCTAGGTTCATCAACTCTTGCAACTACACCTTGAGCTCCTTTGGTGCCATTCGGTAAGGCGCTTTGGACACAGGGGGCGATCCGGGCTCTAGATCGGTCATGAACTCCACCTTCCTATCCGGGGGCAGTCCGGCCAACTCTTCGGGAAAAACATCGGGGAATTCACAAACAACATCAACATCCTCCACCCACGGGTGGTCTCTCCCTTACTCTCATCCACTTACGTAAGCGAGGTACGCTGGATTTCCTCTTCTCATCAAATTTGCCGCCTGAATCGCCGAAACAATCGACTTACGGCCTCCCATCGAAATTCCGTGGATCATGTAGCTTCTTGACCGGGGAGTTAAAACGAGATTTGCCTCTCTTTGCACCGATCGTATCGAAGTTCGCTGCTAGCCAATCCATCCCTAGGATTACATCTACGTCCGCTATGAGCATAACATTGAGAGTCCGCGCTACTAGATTAAGAGATCCTATGGATATTTTGAGGTTCAAGCATTGTCGATTCAAAGAAAGTCTTCCTCCTACCGGTGAGATAACACTCAAGGGAGCTCTTAGAGGTTTAGTAGGTAACTCTAAGTTCTCTACACAGGTCTCAGAAATGAAAGAATGTGACGCTCCAGTATCAAATAGAATCAAAATAGGCACATCATTGAGAATTCCCATACCTGCTAGATTGCCTTGGTCCTTAGCAAGCGGCTACTTAGAAGAGCTCGCTCTAGCCTCGTGCTGTTGCCTCTGATACTGTCGATACTGCAGGTTCTGAGGCGGGAGAGGGGCAGCGGGTCCGGGTTGGGCTTGAATGGCTCAGAGCTGCTAGGGTGGGGTTTTGGAGCTGGGTTTGAGCGGTTCTGGCGGGTGGGGTAATGGCCGGCGAAGTGCCCGGGCCTTCCACAAGCGTAGCAATTGTTGCTACCCGCTTGGCATCCTCCTTTGTGGAACCGCTTGCACCTCGGGCACGGAGTGGACACTCGGACATTCTGACTTGGTGAGGGCAGATTTACCGGCCTTTGAAATGGCGGGCGCTGCTGACTTTGCTGACCTTGCCAAGGTCGCTTGCGGTTACCATTACCGCTATCGTTCCACTTACGCTTCTCTCCAAGCGGCGGTACGGGGGTTGGAGCGACTATGGGCAGTCCGCTCGGCATAGCGGCCTCTACATTAAGCGCTCGGCTGAGCAACTCCGCGTAGCACAGCCCTCCGTGGCTTGCTAACGGCATCCGAATCTCGGGCCTCAAACAACCGATTCCCAAAGTGGTGAACCCTCTACCGAAACCATTCTTAGTACGTACCTCAGTCTGTGTTGAGCAGATCGGATCGCGGTGATGGGCTTTTGCTGAAGAATCTTAATCTTATTCTTAGTGAAACTGACTCAACTTATCAAAGTAGAAGACACTTGGTTTCTGCTGTAACGGCCCCGGACCCCTTTAAGAAAAACCGAGCCCGAAACAATAGAATAACTTAAAAGCGCATCGGCGGAAAAACCTTGTAATTAAGCGGAACTTGACTTTGAGCGACTTCTGGGATTATCGCTTGGGTTAAGAATCTCTTTAAAACTTCGTTTTAGATATTTACATGATGTCGCTTGGAAATTATTCGAGCGACTTCTGGGATTATCATAGGTATTGTTATATGTTTTTATCCTAACACTCTTACCAAACGGGTCTTTTAACATATTAAATTATATATATAATAAGTAACAGAACATTCATCATGCTTGTAATCAACAAAATATATATAAAAAAAAGACTATTAAAATAATAAAAGAATGTTTCTAAAGAATTAAGCAGAAGGTAAAGAAAAGTTTCAACCAAATCAAATGTAGGTATAGGGGATTAGGATCTAGTTTTCTACCTTAACCTAGATTGGATGGTTAATCTCCACCCATTTCCATTTCCAGTAAAAAAATTAACAAGGAAAAAAATCTCTTCAACAATTAGACAAATCAATAAAATTAGGAAAATAATATTGTTTGAAATAAAGACCAAGCACAACACGAAAATTTTAGGGTCTAAATATTCATATCCCAATTCAATCTAATAATATATTCTTAAGTTGGGCCAATGTCAACCTTAGAGCATTAGCAACGGTGTCGTAGCAAGACCGGACATAGATTATTTTATTATTATAAATATTATTATTATATTGAATAGTGATAGCGACCAGTCGTGAGCTATTTTGGTTGCAATGGAAACCGGACGCTAGCAATAAATAAATATTAATATTTTATTTATATGTGTATCTTATTTATTTTGTAATTTTTTTATCTATATGAACATGAAGACTTTTAAAATTCGATTGTATTGAAACTTTTGGAAAATTAACAATACAACATAATTAAAAATATATATATAATTGAAATTAGAAAAATACTCTTGGGGAGGGGGAGGGTTACGAGTCTTGAGACCGAGCTTCTCCTCAATGAAATCACACATTATGTTCCTTGAGGAGGGATCCGGGTCCATGCTCGTCGTCGTCTTTGTGTAGGCATTATACAAAGAGGAAAATGCCACACCCTCCGCTAATTTGTCGAGCTCACTTGTCGCGGGCCCGAAACCGTGAACTAGGTTGCAGCGTTAAAGTCAGTGGTGCACAATCTTGATTTCTCCTTGGCCCTTGCCTTAGCGGTTTTACACCCCTCCGGTCGAGGTTGATAGCCGACTACTGCAGAACCCATTGTCTCCTCGTATTCAGGCTCACTCTCCGAACTAGAGTACGCACCTTGGTAGATTTGCTTGCACCTCTTGACAGCATAGGAGCTAGCTATCGCTGACTGGCATTTGGGCATCTCCTGCACCTCACTCCAAGTGTCCAAATGCTTGAATATCTTGTCGTACATCTCGCAGATGTAGGACTGAGCCTTCCACATCACCGTGTCGTGCCTCTCCCCGCTTCCCACTGCATCTAGTCAACCCTTATAGCAACTTACGAAATGTTTAATATCGGACATTGCACGTTTCCAATGGTTGTGCAATTTCTCCAGACCACGGGCCGACGCTCCCCGTGGCCGTATCTTGTTATAACGTCAAGATATTCGTTGCCACATGGCTCCGAACCTATGGTTCGTGCTGGTAATGGGGTCGGAGCAATAATCGACCCAAACACGTCCGAGGCAAAGTGTCTGAGCACTGGAATAGGGGGCGTCCTTGTAACGACCCCGGACCTCTTTATGGAAAAACGAGCCCGAAAGGTCGCTACAATAGAATAACTTAAAAGCGCATCGGCAGAAAAACTGTGTAATTAAGCGGAACTTGACTTTTCGAGCGACTTCTGGGATTATCGCTTGGGTTAAGAATCTCTTTAAAACTCCGCTTTAGATATTTATGTGATGTCGCTTGGAAATCATTCGAGCGGAAATTGGATCATGGCTTTAAAAGTAATTGGAGCGGATCGCTCCGACAAAATCGCTTTGATCGAATTACTTTGAAAATCGCTTGATATTTCAGAATGGAGGAAGTTCGAAAATTGCTTGATGATAACCCTTGGCATATAATTTTCTTAAATTGAATTACAAGCCATTCTTATAGCGGAGAAAATAACCCCGGGCACAAGCGAAAAAAAAATCGCTCGAAGGTTTTGAAACGAAAATCGGGATTTTGAGTGATTTTGGTTAAAAACGCATAAGGATTTTTAGGGCGGTAAACACAGTGAGAAGGTCTCATGCAAGACGAAATACTTGACAACATAAGCAAATGAAATTATAAATAAATTGTTTGAGGATAGTGAGAGGCGGTACATCTGTTTAACAATTACGTAACCATTAAAAATCTAAAGGAAAGAGTTTGGACACAAAACACTAGATGCAAGTATGAAGACTTGTACCACCAAGTTCTTCTTCAAAATCCGCTTCAGCAAAACCCCGCTCATCATCGCTTCCACTTCGACCGTAACCTGCTCAACCTACACACAAGGAAAACGTGCACAGGGCTGAGTCCTTTAAAGCACTCAGTGGACACTTTGCCCAAAATAATTTCATTATTAGTCATTCATAAGTTAAAGCAAAAGAATCTTAGAAAGAGCCTTGGCTCGTGAAACCTTCTTTAGTTTAGTATTTCGTCATATCTACCCTCAAATAACCTGATCTAGGGAGGTTGGCCGACCTCAACATAGAACCTTGATCGTTTGCCTGAGCAAAGCGAACTTAGTGCACTACCTGAGCAACACATGCTCAGGCCGATCGTATCATGAAACCTTGGCACACAACCGACATATAGGCATCATACATTAACATTCAAACTTTTATGGCATGGTCAGTTCTAGAAGAAAATCAATGTATAATCACTTTAAAATAAACGCTTCAAATAATCTGCTCGGCTACTGGTCGCTCGAGGGTTTTAACCCGCTTGGGGTCCTTAGTTAGAAAGCCCACCTTAACAGTCGCTAAGGTTTGATCGCTTGGGAAGGTCGCTTGCTAGCTCACTTCTGCTCTTTCAAATACCCTTAAAACTAAAAGCAAAAATACATGAGGCATAGCGTTAAGTAAACGTAAGCTCTCTCGTAACTTGTCGTTCGAAACTAGCGGTAGGTTTTAGAGAGATTTTGTTTTACTTAGTGTACATAAATCTCTCGAGAAACGTTCTAGTAGAAATAACTTATAACATATTTTTACCTCTCCAGAAAAGCTCTAGCAGAATAGGAATTCCTAACTCTATCGAAGATAAAGTTCGGGTCTGAACTGAGCGGATTAACACTCCTTTAAAAGAATGAATAAAAAAGTGAGGGTTCTGGACTCTTTAGCTGCTCTTGTGTTTGTTCCTTTATTGGAGAAAACATACTTAAGAAATTATCAAACTTTGGTTTAACCTTCACTCAAAACATTTTGGGTTACAGTGACTCGGAAAATACTTAATGTTTTTGAAAATGGGTTTTGAGCTAGTTGAAATCAAAATATAGTTCTAAGATACCAACATATCAAATACCAAATTTTCAAACTGGTTCCTTCTCTTCTCTCGGTCTCTCTCTCTTTCTAAGTTTTAGATGAAATTTGTGAAATGGCAGCAAAATGAATGAAT
>JAOWBJ010000058.1:940575-955506 GCA_028566335.1 Monarda citriodora
ACGGTAATATTTTTTCGGCCAATCAGAAGCTGCCACGTGGCGCGCCGTGGGCCGTCGATTCGGCGGCCCAACAGATGACCGCCACGTGGCACGCATTTCGCGGGCTCCGTATTGGGCTGCCTGAAGCTCGGTCACGCGGCATGGGGCGACGCCCGGGCACGCGCAGCGCGTGGGCGTGTCACCCGAGCACGCGATTGGTCGCAGCCGCACGTAAGAGCACGCCGTGTCCGGGCGCGCGTGGCCTCCGCCCGCAGCGCTGCGTGTGCTCTAAAACACTATCAATTGTGTGTAAGTTTACTTTTTTTTTTTTGTCCTAAAAAAAACATATAAAATATCTGTTTGTAATAATAATTTTTAGTCCATGCCATATCTGTACATGCATTGGTTGAATGCTTTTATGTATCTAAAAAAAATTAATTTAATTTTATATTACTTGTCGGAGCTCCTATTGGTTCACTATTACATTCGCAGTCATTACTATATATGAAGATGATGTATATATCCACTCAAGAAGGTTAAGCTCAATTAATCACGATGATATTATATGTATAAACCCAATTACATACTCGTTAAATAAACCCAGATAAATTATATATATAAAAAACTCAATTAAAATAATAAATACGAATTACTACTATTTTATTTTTGTCCCTTAGAAATGTGGGACGAGGCCAATCGACGCTGTGACAGCCACACTTGCATGATTCTTGCAACTCAACACCTTCAACAAATCAAAACCCCAAAAACTCCTCCGATCACTCCGGCCGCCGGAATATCCGCCGCCGAACAACTTCCCCTGCTTCCGGCGAACCTGCCTGCTCTTGATATCCCGGAGATCCATCTCCGGCTGAAGCTTCAGCGGCCCAAACATCATGACAAACCACCGGGGTTTCGACGCCGCCGCCTTCGACCCCTCCGACTTTGCCGAGTTCTTTGACAAGCTCCGGCGAATGTCCGCTGCCGCCTCCGGCTTTACCATCAGCCTCCGGCAGTCCATAGACCGGCGAGTCGGCCTATAATGACTCCGCCTCTGCCCCGCTGCAGCGGCGTCGCTGGGCAGCGAGCGGCGGTAGAAGCGGGTGGCGTCGTCGGCGGAGAGGGATTTGAGGATGCGAGGCGGGTTTTTGTAGGGCATGAGTTTGCCGCAGAAGATTATGTCTTCTGCATTCGACATCTCGGAGCTGAAATCATTAAAGAACTCGAAGAACTCCGATGGCTCCGATGATGATCGGCGCTTGTCTTGAATTCTCTTCTCCGCCTCGTCGGAGTTTAGAGGGAAGTCGCGGAGGGAGAGGGCCTCTTCTTCCTCTTCCGGTTTCCTCTCTTGATGTGGAAAGTTGGTGGTTTTTTCCATTTCGAGGAAGAGTTGAAGGAGGGCTTAGCTAGTTTGTTCTTCTCAAGTGAGAAATGGGCGTATGCATATTTATGGAGGGAGAGAGAGAGAGTACAATCATGATTCGTGAAGTTTGTAGTAAAAAGTTTTGATATTAGAAGTTCTTTCTCTATCAAAACTCTAAAGTTGTACTTTTTCGTTTTTCTCACTTCATTTGTCTCATTCATTTCATTCGTCTCACTTTTTTTCTTTGTCTCAATTCAATTGTCCTAAATTTTTTTTAGCTCATTGACCCACTATTTTAATTATTACACAAAAGTAATGTTTTAACAACCGAATCGGACCGGCCGGTTAAACTTGTCAGACTAGGACCCGGCCGATAAATCAGTCCGATTGTGTGTGTCAAAATCCATTCTGTTTTAATACAAATAACAATTGTCAGGACTTTAACGGTTTAACCTATAGAATTTTTTAGCCCAGTTGGTTTGCCATTAAGCCTTAAAGGCTTTAAATGGATGGTGGCGCGGGTACAAACCCCTCAGCCTCATTTTTTTAATTAATTTTTATTTTTTGAAAAAAAATATTACTACTACAAATTAATTCTCAAATGTTAAATCAATACAATTTTATCTACTCATTTTGTTAAATCAATCTCATATGAACATAATTCATTCAATTATTATTATTTTTAATGCATAAGTGGTAAAAAATACAACTCTAAATAAAGTATGTAAATATGATTCATTCAATTATTTTTTTTCATATTTATGACGTTTCCGGTTCTCTATCCGATCTGACCGGTCCGACCAATAAACCGATAAGGAGACCGATTCGTCTTCCGGTCCGGTTGTAAAAACATTGCACAAAAGTAACTATGACCTGCTATTTTTTATTATATAAATATCACTTCTTAATTTACGTGAAAAAACAAACATGAGGACGAAGAAATATGGGGTGAGTAATAGTTTGCAATAAACGAAATACTTCCAGCACATGCATTAATTTAAACTTCATTAGATTTGTATTGGGCTCTTCTATCGATTTTTTTTTTTTGGGACTCGACTCGACAGGTCGAACCGAGCCTCTTTGGATTTTTATTCAAAGGACCAACTCTCGCAAGTCGATTTGCGTCCCCACAGACCGTTACCGAGTGCCGATCCGCCTCCCACCAAGGCTCCTTCCACGAGCTCAACTTGTGTCACTTCGCCTCCAAACGGAACCTCGACCTGTCACGCTGGCCCCCTCAACGCCGGGAGGTTCGATGCCCTTCGCCGAACTGACTGAGCCACACCTCGGACTCTCACCTCTCCGAACTGATCCGCGGACTGCACACCATGCCGAACTGCCTCTCCTGAAGCCAATTCATCGGGTCCTCATCGGGTCCACCACGTCCTTTCCGAAGTGGATCTTACCGCCTGGCCAACTCCTCATCGGGTCCGTCGTCACGTCCTTTCCGAAGCCGACCTGCCTCCGACCTACTCCTCATCAGGTCCGCCGTGTCCTTTCCGAAGCCCAGGTGGCCTCCGACCTGCTCTTCTCGAGGCCGCCCTGCTCTGCTGCCAGCTTGCACCACACCGAGGACGACCTGCCCCACGCCGAGGCCGCCCTCAAATTATTTCCGCCAACGAGTGTGGGGAACCCAGGACCTCCCGAAGGAGGCCCCTTGGTATCCAGCGCTGCCTACCACTAGGCCACAAGCGCCGGATAAAGTCTCTCGTTTCTCATGTACAAACATGCTTACAAATGTTTAATTTTACAGCAAGACAAGGCATACATACTTCAAGAACCATAGAGTTTTAGGTAATCCAAGTCTACAATGAATATCTGAATCTCCATGGGTTATACTGGATCCACATCTCCTCCTCTCACCACTGTCTTTATCTTCGTCTTCATCTTCGTTATCTACCTTCCATAGTAGACGATTTTAAGCATGAGTCAACATAAGACAAACAGATTCCAATTTGGGGAAAAAAAACTGAACCTTTTTCTCTTATACCTTTATAAAGTCGAATTAAACAATCAGGATATCATGAAATCGAGTCGAATAGAACATTCAGAAGATTTAATGACAAAAATGTTATGAAAACACCGATAATGAAAGTAACCTCGTCATCCTTGCCATAAGTTTTACTCGTCCAAAACACCGATGATGAAAGTACACCAATAGCATTGCTAACACATTACTAAGCATGCCAACTAGCTTGAATTAAAGTTGATCTATTGCCGTGAAACAGAAGGAATGCACCCTCAACTTAAAGCTTCAACATAGCATGCTTATATACTTAAAAAAAACTCAAGCAATCCAACTACACTCAAGAAAAACAAGATTCACAGAACCAGGACACAACATCACAGAACGGACATTTCTTTCAGACAATCCGCATTTCATGTTCTTGTTTTTGTAGCTCTAAATTTTCAAACTTTTAACTCCAAAAAAAACATCAAGAAACTTGTTTTAAATCTTTATACGCTAACAATTAACAACGACTAAAACACAATCATTCGAGGAAGAAGATTTTTAAGAAAAAATCCTAACATCCAAACGTGACAACGCCGCTTCAAACTTCAATAACAAAAAAGAAAATCCCAACATACCTCCAAAGAACGTAAATACAGTAACATCGAAGGAGCGTAGCCATATTTTTGTGGCTCATTGGATCCCGGGCTGAGAGCCAGCTCTTGATTAACTTCATTTCCCGACTTCTCCAAAACGGATTCACATTTGGATTTTCGGGACTTCCCCTAGCCCAAATTTCGACTAGAGCCTGAGATGTTAGGAGAGATGTTAGTTATTTCCCCCAATACAACCCGCTTTTTCGTCTTTGGATTCTCTTTGCGGCTTGATTGGGGCGTTTGCGGGATGTTTTTCTTCCGGCGGGAACTCGATTTTCTCGACCTGCCATTTAGGCTTTGTTTCTTGAGCGGAATTAGGATTCCGGCGGATGCTCAAACAAATTATTGAGCGCGGTTTCTTTCTCGAGCGGAAATAGGGTTTTGGTGGATGCCCGGGTTGATTTATTGAGTGATTATATTCGTGGAAGAGCTCCGAGGAATTTAAAGTGGTTTGTGGAGGGGAGGAAAACAGTGCAGAAGAGGGATTCAGTTTGGGTTTGATTTGTTTTGAGTGAAATCTTTGAGGTTGCCGCTACCATCGATTTGGGTTTAATTTAGAGAAGGGCAAAATGGGGTTATGAAAAATGTAACACCCTAAATTTTATAATACTAAAAGGATCCTTTAGAGAGTGAAAACATATGGAAAATATTTATTAATCTAATGCAGCAGATGAAATTTAACAATTTAAGCACTTGACATATTTAAAATTGTGAATAAGAAAATATGAGATAAAAATAATTTCTCGTCTTGAACACTTGCACTAGTCATTCGGCCTCCACGACTACTTCGGTCTTGAAATCCTGTCAAACTGAAAATAATAGGGGTGAGCATATCGAAATATACTCAGTGAAGAAACATGCAATTATCAACATATGTTAAACATGTTAATAATTCAAATTATCATACCATACAACTTGTAAACATGAGAGCAAGAATCAGTGGCCCTAACTTGATAACATGAGCGCAATAGATCAGTGGCCTTAACTTGATAACATGAGCGCAATAAATCAGTGGCGCTAACTTGATAACATGAGCGCAATAAATCAGTGGCGCTAACTTGATAACATGAGGGCAATAAATCAGTGGCCCTTAGCAGTAACATATATGAGTAATCAAATAAGAATCAATAACACATAAAACATTCATGGATAATAAAATCAACGAGCATAAATTCCCTCACCTTAACCTTCGCCTAATTCGAAGCTGATGATCACCAAAATAAAAACTCGAATACTATCAATCTCTCCGTAAACCAATTTGTGTGCCCTCAAAAAGGAAGAACTATCCTATATTTATATTATTGAAAAATTAGATCTTAATGTTAAGGTCGAAATCTTAAATCTTAATGATAAGCATGTAAATCTAGATATCCTAATGATAATTATAAATTAAGTAGTGTCCCACTTCTTTTAGAATTAGTAAACGCATAAAAAAACATGCCGGCATACAGTGTTGTATATTAAGTGTAACATTAACTAAAAATCCTTTAAAAACTTAACAACTAATGATTATATATAATACTTAATGAAAAAAAATACGAATATATAAATATAAAAAAAAAGTTGGCAGCATATAATTCACAAGACTAATCATGGATGTAATCACGTAGCACTAATTAATACTATAATATATTTATTTGTAAAAAAAATAAAATAATATCTCTATTCGTAAACTTCATCTCTAATAAACCTCAAACTAATTAAAAGAAATACATGAATTATGACCATAAAATTAAAATCTTAATTTAATGATAATATTAATAATAAATAAATAAATTGGGTTGTTACATCCAGAGAAGGAACTACTGTTGATCCCGACTTCAACTTGGTTTCTGTAAACCACACACGTAGATAAAAGAAGTACGACCCGTTTGTTCTGGCCAGTCCAGTCATTCAGGTGTTTTACTGTCCCTATCCTAGTAAAAATCAATCAAAAAAGAATTGGTGGGCAGCTTGCAAAGTCCCGGCGAGATCTACTGTTGAAATCCCCGTTGAAACATCCAGTTCAACATTAGATGAACCGTTTCAAGACGACGACGTCATAGTCACAGAGACTCACACAATTCTTGATGATGTTGATCCGAGGGATGTTCGTCATCCGCAGGGTGGAATCGTTGAGATACACGGCGATGAAGACGTAGAAGACGTTGATGAAGAGCAAGACTCGTCGGACGATGCTAGTCATGGTTATGATTCAGATCTGTGATACATATGTACTTAATTATTGTAAATGAATTCAAATGAGTTTTTGCTTCGAATTTGATATATATGTTATTGTTTTAAAATTATGTAATGTATAATTATTTTTTTTCACAAAAAATAGGTATTATATTGAATTAAATAATAAAAAAAATTAATTAATTGGTCACCGACGGACCCAAGGAAAAATAAATATCGCGATTTCGAAAAAAATCGAAGAAAAAGCTCGACCGAGCGCAAAAAACGCCCGGCCGTGTGTGGTTACCGACGGACATGTCCGTCGGTCACGAAAATATCAAATCACGCGCTAAGTCTCGAAACGGCGCGTATTTTTGGTCACTGACAGAATGGTCCGTCGGTAACCACCGGGATGCGGGGTCCCCGATGGATTCCGTCCGTCGGTAACCGCACTAGTTAAGACTCGATCCGAGAAACCCTATTCACTCCGACACTCCCTCTCTCCCTCGCCGCTCTCTCTCTCTCTCTCTCTCTCTCTCTCTCTCTCTCTCGACCCGCCGCCTCCTGCCGCCGCTGCACCCGCCGATGCCGTGCCTCCTGCCGCCGCTGCACCCGCCTCCTGCACCAGCGCCGGTAACCCTCCTCTCTTTGTCCCTCCCCCTCTCTCTCCCTCCCCCCTTCTCTCTCTTTATCCCTCTTTCTCTCTGTCTAAGGTCTCTCAACGCCCCTGCCGCCTGCCTCGCCGGAGTCGCCGCCAATTCTAGAAGAGATGGAGAATCAAGGTTAGAATTCTCAATTTTTTTCGTTATTTTTTTATTTTCTGATTTATTAATATGATTATGTTAGTTTTATGTGAATTTTATTCCTATTTATGTTTAGGTTTAATATGATTATGTTAGTTTATAATGTTAATTATTATGATCTAATGATTATGTTAGTTTATAATGTTAAATGATTATGCTTAAATGATTATGCTTTAGTATAATTATGTTAATTTCTGATTTATTGTGATTTATGTTAATTTTATGTGAATTTTATTATAATGTTAATGATTATGATTTAGGATTTTTTCCTATTTATGTTTAGGTTTTTTTATATTGTTAATGATTATGTTGATTTTTTTATTCTTATTTATGTTTGTTAATGATTTATGTTGATTATGTGCATAAGTATCTTAGTATTTATATATGTATAAGTATTATTAATATTTACATAATTATTGCTATTATTTATATATGCTATAATTTGAATGATTGGGATAGATGTAATCAATTTCTTATGGATCTTCTCCCTTTGGGATAGAAATTGATTACGTCTTAAGGATCGCCTCCCAATGTTATTGTTTTCTTTAATGTGTTTTTTTTAATTGTATTGGGTTTAGCTGATTTAGTCGAGCAATCGGTAGTTAGGATAGTGGCGTTATGTTGCCGATTTTTTTTTTGTTAATTTTTTTAATATAATAGTATTACTGTTAAATATGATCGGGATATCGTAGAGGTTTTTTTAGGTCTTCTACGGGTAGTCAGGATGATCCCAATTCACCCTCTGACGGACGTTCTAGGCCGCTTACGCTAGATCTAGATGATAGTCTGGAAGAGTTATCACGGGTCGATGACACCCAGGCCGGTCCTAGTGGAACTGGTCACGTACCTAGGGTCAGAAACACTATGACCTAGGACGTTGCTGCGACTTGGCCGAAGTCAGAAGACGGCCGTCTTTTGTTTCGACGGGGTCCCGACGGGTAGGTATTTTTTTGTTATTTTTTAATTTAAATTTCCAATTTATAATTTTAGATTTTTAATTATTTTTCTGTTCTTTTTAGAAAACTATTGGAGTGCCCTGATATTTCGAAGAATTGCACTAAAGCTTTCAAGAGGCACGGGAACCCAGGAGGATACACTTGGAAGCTGACTCCTGATCGAGTCAAAGAGCTGTACTGGGGAGATTTTGAGGTAATTTAATTTATTTTATGTTAATTATTTGATAATTAAATTAATTTTTATTAACTTGTTTTTTGTTTTTTTTTTTCAGAGGGTCTACAGCTAGGAGCCCGACATGACAGCTGAGGTCCGACGGATGTGGCAGCAGAAGGCCCAGAAGAGATTTTCCAACTTCCTCAACCAAACCAAGACGACGTTCATGACGAAGCGCGCAAAGGGTGAACTCATGGACAGGCCGCTCTACATGAGCGAGGGATTCTGGGCCGGAATCCAAGAGCACTGGGACTCGGAGGCTGTCCGGAACAAGTCGGCGGTCGCTCAGAGGAACCGGAACTCCGATCCCGATGGACCCGGGACTGGGAAGAGCAAGCATGCCGGAGGGTCCAGGCCGACACGTGTCGTCGCCCAGGCGATGGTACGTGAATTTTTAATTTTTTTTCGCATTTTAATTTATTAATTTATTTAAATATTATTTATTGTTTGATCCAACAAGAAGAAGTGACTGGACGACCGCCAATGACCTACGACCTTTTCCTCTATAACCACAAGAGGTCTGACGGCACATACGTTACAGAGCATGATCGCCTTCTTGATGTGAGTTTTATTTTTATTTTTAGAAACATATTTTTATTATATTTAATTTAATTTTGTAAATTAACATATTTAAATTTCAAATTTTAGGAGAGGATACACTGTAGTGTATCGACTACAGTGTATGTAATAGTGTATTGCCCAGATGTAATTGACATCTATTTTGGTGATGTAATTGGTAATTGTTGAAGAAGAGAGTAGGGAGAGAGTAGTAGAAAGTAGGTAGAGTGAGGAAAAAGTATTTTCATTCATACTTGCAAAAGAAGGAATCCTCAAATATATATAAAAATCTAGACCCTGGGTGATTCGACCTAAATCCTAATCTGGGAAAGAACCACCAAGAAAACCTGGATTGAGCCGTGGCTCGACACTGCATAAACTAAAAAGAAATACAATTTTAAACAGAAATAAAGAAAATAGAATAAATCGCATTCCTTAAAACGCGACTCTTGTAACTCTCTTCATTCGGGACCCGATCCAAGCTTCACCTCCAAACCCGACCCGATTCGCTTTTCTCCTTCTCCCTTCGCTGCAAACCCTAATTCAGTCTTCTCGCCCAATTTCTCAACCTCCTTCACCATCACCCCTTTCTCACCCAACCTTGCATGATGCATAACAATACCCTCCCCATCAAAAGATCCTTGTCCCCAAGGATCAATTCCAAATGAATCCTTCAATTTTGTTGCGGAAGTTGGAAACTTTCGACAAATATGCTTCACATCTTCCAAGGAGTTGAAATGGGAACCAGTGTTCAACCATTCCACCAAGACTTGCGCCACAGACTCCCCTTTTCGCTTCACCTGTCGTGAATCGAGCACCGACACTGGCTCAATCTTGTAGTTACCATCTGCATCTGCGTCTGGAAGGTCTGCAACAGGTAACTCTTTCTGACCAATGCATTTCTTAAGTAGAGATACGTGAAATACTGGATGAACTTTAGATCCCTCAGGTAGCTCTAATCTATAAGCCACTTCTCCAATCTTCTCCAAAATTAGGTAAGGACCATAGTATCTTGCTAATAATTTGAGGTTCCGCCTTAGAGAAACGGAATTCTGCCGAAAAGGCTGCAGCTTTAAGTAAACCCTATCGCCAACTGCAAACTCCCTTTCTGCCCTCTTACTGTCTGCATACATCTTCATTCTGTGTTGTGCTTGTATGAGGTTTTCCCTTAAATTCTGCATCATATTCTGTCTTTGACTCATTAAGGCTGAAGCATCAGTATGAGGCATGTCTAGGTAGGATTCCAGTGAATGATGTGGGGGTGGGAACCCGTAGAGAGCTTGGAAAGGAGTAGCCTTCAAGCTCGAATGATAATTAGTATTATACCAATACTCAGCCAGGGATAACCATTTACCCCATTGTCTAGGAGCTTGACTGACCATACACCTTAAGTAGTTTTCCAAGCACTGATTCAGTCTTTCAGTTTGTCCATCTGTCTGTGGATGGTAAGCTGAAGACATAGCCAACTTTGTACCCATAAGCTTAAATAACTCTCTCCAAAAATTACTTGTGAACACCTTGTCTCTGTCTGATACAATACTCACTGGAGGTCCATGTAACTTGTAAACTGTATCTAGGAATACTTTAGCAATACCTTCAGCTGTAAATGGATGAGAAATATGAATAAAATGACCATATTTTGTAAACTTGTCTACTACAACTAATATGGCATTTTTTCCTGCTGAATTAGGTAACCTCTCTACAAAGTCCATGGCTAAATGAGTCCAAGCCACAGAAGGAACAGGTAGTGGCTGCAACAGCCCAGGTAACATCCCAGAACTCCCCTTGTTCATTTGACAAACATCACATGCCATAATTAATTTCTGAACCGTTGCTTTCATTCCTGGCCAATAAAATGTACTTTTTAGCCTCATATAAGTCCCTAACATGCCAGAATGCCCACCATATGCTGAATCATGTATCTCTGTCAAAATAGAATGCATGAGTTCTTCATCATTCCCACTAACACCCTGCCCTTATACCTGATTATGCCTTCATGGATAGAGAAGTCTGAGTAGGCAGACTTATCAATGGCCTTAGCTGATAGAATCTTAGTAGCAAAGGCATCAGCACTGTAACTCCTCACCACTCTTTGTATCCAAAGAGGGGTGACAGTAGTAATAGCATTGCAGTCTATTGCAAAAAACCCTATGGTTTCTTGAGAGAGCATCCGCAACCTTATTTTCACTGCCACTCTTGTATTGGATCTCATATTCCAACCCTAGCAGCTTCAGTAACCACTTCTGCTGTTGTGGGTTCATAGTCTTCTGGTTAAGTAGATACTTCAGTGATTGTTGATCGGTCTTGATTATAAACATGTACCCTTGTAAATACCCTTTCCACTTCTGCACTGCCATGACCACAGCTAGAAACTCCTTCTCATATACTGACAGTGCCAGATTTCTTCCACACAGAGCCTTGCTCATAAAGGCAATAGGTCTGTTGTTCTGCATTAACACTGCCCTCACTCCTCTGCCACTAGCATCTGTCTCTAAGACAAAAGGCTCATCAAAATTTGGGAGAGCTAGTACTGGGGTAGTGGACATAGCTCTTTTAAGTTCCTGGAAGGCCTCCTCAGCTTCTGTACTCCACTGAAAGCTGTCCTTCTTTAGTAGGCTAGTGAGAGGCTTACTGATCAACCCATAACCTTGCACAAACTTTCTGTAATATCCTGTTAGCCCCAAGAACCCCCTCAATTGCTTAACATTCCTAGGAGTAGGCCAATCCAACATACAAGAAACCTTATATGGGTCTGTAGATACCCCCTTCTCAGTGATGATATGGCCTAAATATTCAACTCTTTCTTGTCCAAAACTACATTTACTTTTCTTTGCAAACAGAGTGTGCTTCCTTAGTAACCCCAGAACTTCTTGTACATGACTTAAATGGTCACTCCAGCTCTTGCTATAGATCAATATGTCATCAAAGAACACTAAGACAAACTTCCTCAAACATTCCTTAAAGACCTGGTTCATTAAGGATTGAAAGGTGGCTGGGGCATTGCATAGCCCAAAAGGCATAACTAGGAATTCATAGTGCCCATGATGTGTACTAAAGGCAGTAAGATACCTATCTTCAGGTTTGACCAATATTTGAAAATATCCTGACCTTAGATCAACCTTAGAAAAGAATCTGGACCCAAATAGTTCATCAAGCAATTCATCTATTATTGGTATTGGATAATCATGCTTCACAGTTAATGAATTTAGGTATCTATAATCTGCACACATTCTCCATGTATCATCTTTTTTCTTTACCAAAATAACTGGTGAAGAAAATGGGCTGTTACTGTTTTGAATAATACCTACCTTTAGCATTTCCTGAATGATCTTCTCAACTGTGTCTTTGTTCTTGTGTGTGGTCCTGTAGGGAGGCTGCTGTTTGGCAACACTACCAGGTTTGAGCACTATCTGGTGCTCAATTCCCCTGTAGGGAGGCAACCCTTCTGGCTCCGCAAAAACATCACTATAGTCTTCCAAAACCTTCTCCATATCCACTGATGAATGATTTTCCTTCTTGCCAGAATTGAGTATATATATTTCTTCTATGTCAGTATGTTCCTCATGTATAAGGCAGGTTAGAACAGGCCCTGAAATTACCTTACAATCCACTGCATTGTTGATAGCTTTCAATACCACCCTCTCTCCATTAAGTGTCACTGTAAAACTCATATTGTTGTAGTCCAGTTCGATTGGGGTGCATACTCTCAACCAGTCACCCCCTAGAATAAGATCACAGCCCTCATTTTTGAGTAGTCGAGGAGAGAACTTGAACTCATACCCCTGGATCTTCCACTGGAAATCAGTAGCCTTCTTTGTACTCACTAGCTTCTGCCCATTAGCTACTCTAACTAGAATAGGTTTGTCATTGTGAATGACACACCCTAACTTCTTTGCTGTCTCTTCCTGTAGGAAACTAAGTGTGCTTCCTGTGTCCAATAACACATTTAATTTCTGGTCACCCACTTCCCCTACTACCCTCATAGTAGTGAGTAATCCAGAACCATTACATTCCCCAACTTTCTTCATAGAATGCATGGATATCTGTACCTCCTCAACACTCTCCATCATATTCCCTTCAACCAGTAATAACTCCTTTTCCACTTCTTCTTGTGATTTCTGTATTTCCTCCTCCTCTGTCATCATCAGATAATTGATCCTGGCCTTACATCTGTGCCCAAAGACATAAGGTTCGTCACAATTATAACACAATCCTTTTTCTCTTCTTGCAGCCATTTCAGAGGAAGTCAGCAGCTTAACTGGAGGCTTATAAGGAGCAGTTGGAGCAGCATGATAGGTCTTCTGAGGTAAATTGATTTCACCCCTTCTGTTTTGAAAGTTCTCATTACCATATCCCCTGGTACTAGATTTTACCTTCTTAGTAATAGCCTCCAAGGTATGTATCTGTTGTCTGCCCAGATCTATTGTTTGCCTAACTGTCCTAGGCTAAAACATATAAATGAAGGATTGTAGTTCTTCACTTAGACCACTCACAAAACTAGCTATGAAGTAGTCTTCAGAATACCCACGGTCACCATTCATCATCAGACAAGCCTTCAATTCCTCAAACTGTTCAACATACTCATCGTAGGATCCAGTTTGTTTCAATTTATTGAACTCCACAATAATATTTCGATCCTTCAACTCCTCAAACCTTGCAGAAATAAGATCCAACAGCTGATCCCAAGTAATATTAACCTCACCCAAACCCATGTGTTGCAACCATGTTAATGCTTTACCCTCAAAATGCATCGAAGCTAAATTGACCCTCTGTGATTCCGGAATACCCGGCATAACTTTAAAATAACTATGACACTTCAAAATCCAAGATCTAGGATTAGACCCATCGAATTTTGGGAATTCCAACTTAGGCATGGGGGTATACGCATGATTGGGATTAGATCCAGAACCCGTTTTCTTATGACCATAGCTACCCAGTATTGAATCATCATCATCTTTATCTTGATTCAATAATTGAAGTTGTAAGGCAACTAAGGTGTTGGTAATGTGTTCAAATTTCTGGTCCATACCTTCGATCTTTTCTTGACATTTTTTTTGTAAATCCTGCAGCTCCTTCAATCGCGTCCCATCGGCCATGATCGAGAGGCTCTGAGATACCAATTGTAGTGTATCGACTACAGTGAATGTAATAGTATATTGCCCAGATGTAATTGATAACAATTTCAGTGATGTAATTGGCGATTTGTTGAAGTAGAGAGTAGGGAGTGAGTAAGAGAAGAGAGGAAGAGTGAGGAAAAAGTATTTTCATTCATACTTGCAAAGGAAGAAATCCTCAAATATATATAAAATTCTAGACCCTGAGTGGTTCGACCTAAATCCTAATCCGGGAAAGAACCACTAAGAAAACCCGAATTGAGCCGTGGCTCGACACTGCATAATTAAAAGAAATACAACTCAAACGGAAAATACAAACTTAAACGGAAATAAAGAAAAACTGAATAAATCGCATTTGCTCAAAAACACGACTTGCACTCTTCTTTTACTCGGGACCCGATCCGAGCTCCACCTCCAAACCCGACCCGATTCGCTTCTCTCCTTCTCCCACATCTGCGAACCCTAATTCATTCACCATAGCCCCTTTCTCCTCCGACCTTGCCCCGATCATAACAATATCCTCCCCATCAAAAGATCCTTGTCCCCAAGGATCAATTCCAAACGAATCCTTCAATTTCCCTGCAAAAGTTGGGAACTTTCGACATATATGCTTCACATCCTCCCAAGAGTTGAAACGGGAGCCAGTGTTCAACCATTCCACCAGGACCTGCGCCACAGATTCCCCCTTTCGCTTCACTTGTCGTGAGTCGAGCACCGACACTGGCTCGATCTTGTAGTTACCATCTGCATCTGCATCTGGAAGTTCTGCAACAGGTAACTCTTTTTGTCCAATGCATTTTTTAAGTAGAGATACGTGAAACACTGGATGCACTTTAGATCCTTTAGGTAGTTCTAGTCTATAAGCCACTGCTCCAATCTTCTCCAAAATTAGGTAAGGACCATAGTACCTTGCTGATAGTTTAAGATTCCGCCGTAGAGATACGGAATTCTGCCTGAAAGGCTGCAACTTTAAGTAAACCCTATCGCCAACTGCAAACTCCCTTTCTGCCCTCTTACTATCTGCATACATCTTCATCCTGTGTTGTGCTTGTATGAGGTTTTCCCTTAAATTCTGCATCATATTCTGCCTTTGATTCATTAAAACGGAAGCATCAGTGTGAGGCATGTTTAGGTAGGATTCCAGTGAGTGATGTGGGGGTGGAAACCCGTAGAGAGCTTGGAA
>JAOWBJ010000058.1:1073745-1086705 GCA_028566335.1 Monarda citriodora
GAGCCACATCGGGGCGAGAGCACTAGCTAAAAAGGTGATGAGGTGGGGGTATTACTGGCCCACTATGGTAAAAGATGATATGCACCTCGTCAAGACATGCGAGAAATGCCAGATACATGGAAACGTCCCGAGGCTGCCATAGACTGAGCTCTCAAGCATGCAAAGCCCCTGGTCGTTCATGCAGTGGGGCATCGACATTGTCGGGCCTTTCGAACGAGTTCCAGGACAGCTACGATTTTTTATTGTAGCTATAGATTATTTCACGAAGTGGGTAGAGACTGAGCCGTTAGCGACAATCACAAGTAAGAAAGCCCAGAACTTCGTCTGGAAGTACATAGTTTGCCGCTTCAGTATACCTCATATCTTGGTGTCCGACAATGGGACACAGTTTACCGACAAAACCTTCCAAAGTTGGTGTGAAGAGCTCAGGATCCAGCTGAGATTTACCTCGGTGGCTCATCCGTAGGTGAACGGACAAACCGAGGTGACGAACAGAACGTTGGTTGAAGGACTCAAGACCCGGCTAGATCGAGCTACAGGGAAATGGGTCGAAAACCTACCGCAAGTCTTTTGGTCTTACCGGACCACTCATCGCACGACCACGGGAGAAACGCTTTACATCTTGGTATACGGGACAGAAGCGGTGATCCCGGTGGAGATCGGGCTGCCAAGTCTGCGTACTGCCAACTTCTCAGCTGAGTCAAACGAAGAAAACCTCCGAGCAGAACTTGACTTAGTTGAAGAAAAGAGGGAGCTAGCTTTTATCAAAGAAGCTCGGTACAAGCAGCAGGTAGCTTGGTACTATAACAAGCGGGTGAAACCTCAGCAATTCAAGGTCGGAGACTTCGTGCTCAGGAATAATGAAGAGAGTAAAGCTGAAAAGCTCGGGAAGCTTGAACCTACATGGGAAGGTCCTTAACGAGTCACCGAGGTGTATGGAAAGGGACTAACAAGCTGGCAAATATGACCGGTGAGCCCATACCCCGAACATGACACATCTCAAATTTAAAAAAGTACTTTGTATAAGTAGGGAGTATCGCATGTGTCCATTTTTTACTTCTTTGTACAAAGTTTTTTCAAGGACTTCTTTTAATAAATTTTCTTTCCAACAAGTCATTATGTTACATTCTGTTCGCTCTTTTTCATGCATCATCTTCATGAGTCTTATCTTTTCCCACCTATACTTCGTACTTTAATTTGTAGCCACATTCCAAAGGCTGGCCCCCTTTGGAACACTAGTCGGAGGACATCTCAAAATCTTCTATAAAGAAGGTATAAGACTCCTCAAAACCAGAAAGACCCGATAAGGGGGAAGAAACACTCATGTTGGTGATACTTCTTCCTAAGAGGGTACCTCAGCTCTCCTACTTTGGAGAGTCTCTTAAAGTGCGCATGAGGAGACCACTCCTAGCGATAAAACTCGTCAAATCAGGACCTCGGACTTCGGTAATAGTGAAGGGTCGCTCCCTTCGGCGGAACCGGGGTCACTATGCACTATTCAAAGCACTCGACCTCAGTAAAGCCATCGTTGTTCATAAGCAACTGGAGGACGATTTACAATATAAAAAGAATGAAAGCAGAGTATACTCATCAGTTAAGGAGCAAAGTGTACATTAGAAGGATTCTATTACAAGCCAATTTTACACTATGAGCTCCCGTCCTACTACCATGATGAGATGTACCCTCGGCTGTCCCAGTGCGAAGGATAGCATCTAAATTTACCCGATTGCCCAAGCTTCCGCCCTGGGCACCACCTCGTCCTCTTCGGCCGCCGGTGGTAAAACCTCGGCCATTTTTCCGACCGCTACCTCGGCGCTTCAGAACTTTGCGTTTCTCCTGCTCGGTGTAGTTCTGGGGAGGGACGATGTCAGAACCACGAGGGAGAGGATTTTTTGCTATTACTTCCATTATGCTCGGATACCGAGCTTCATACAAACTATATATTTGGGAGAAGCTCCTCAACCGGTGGACGAGGGATCGATATTCCTCAGTAAAGGAGCCCCCTTCAGCATCAACCTTCTCGCACTCCTTCCATATCTTATGCATCTCGTCTTCAACCTCGGTGATAGTGAGGCCCCCATTCCTACAGATAATAGCCTTGTACTTGAGGTTCTCTTCAGTGATGATCTTCCTGTCACCTTTGGTGCTCTTCAGCCCCTTCTTCAAGTCTTTCACTTGGAGTTGGAGATCCATAACTTGTGTCGCGTTGATGTCAAGCTGAACTTGACTCTCAACGGCCTTTGCCTTGGCTTCATCTACAACCTGGGTATACAAGTCCATCCAGTACTCAGCATCCTTCCTTGCATTATGGAGTTTGAGTGTCAACTCTTTTAGCTCCACAGTATAGTCATGGGGTTCCGATAAAGACTACAGAAATAGAAAGTACAAAAAAGTGCGATAAGGAAAGGTCGGCAAAAAGAGGATAATATTCCATTAATATCATGAAGAGAAGTACATTAGGGGGCACTGGGGCCAAGGTACAAAAAATCCTATCTATAGGAGAAATGATTCATACAATATCATGCTCAGTCTCCTGTACCGGCTCCTCGGTCGCGTCTCTCATCTCTTCGTCCCCACCGGTATCTCCACTTCCTCCGCCTTCACCCCCACCAGCACCGCCGAGCTCTTCATCCTCCTCCTCCTCCTCCTCCTCCTCCTCCTCCTCCTCCTCCTCCTCCTCTCCGCCCTCCCCCAGCATTAGCACGGTGGCCGGCTCAACAACCCTGGCCGACACGAAAGAGGCCTCCATGACAGCGTCCTGATCGGTAATGCACGAACGAACTACCTCGGTAGAGAGGGGGTAGATGAGGACACGAGGTCGTCTAGCAGAGGTAGGGATTGCAGTCGAGCTTTGATCACCCGGGTGTAAGTATCCAACCCCTCCCCATTCTTCATCAACTCGGCAAGGCTGTTGACCATTGCCGGGAATTGCAAGCCGGTGAAGAGCTTCTCCGTGAAAACGCGGAGAGCTCCCCCTTGGGCAGCCACGATGCCTGCGATCTCAAGCTGTTGTTGTTGCTTCAATTGAAGCAACTTAGCTCGGGCGGCGGCGGCGTCAGTGTCACTCTTCTGCTGCACTTGGAGGGCCCTGGACGCCCTTAGCTCGGAGTCATCCACCTTTTGGCGGAGACGGGTAACATCGTCCTCGGACCTCGCCAGAGCTCGGTTGAGTTGTCGGAGCTCGGCCACGCCCCTCTCCATGTCTGCCAGCACTCGTCTGGCACACTGAAAGTAAAAGGAGGAAGTAAGTAAAAATAATAATAAATAACGAGAGACCGGAGACGAGACCATTACCTCAACGATGCTGAGAGGCCACTCGGGGTCATCAACGGGGCCGGAGGAAATATCGACGGCCATACTCCCAACCTCGGTCAGGACAGGACCGGTCGGAAAGGGCACTTGACGAGTGAACCTCGTCATTACCACCAAGTGTCATCGGCGGTTCTCTCCGAAGAGACGGGGGACGCGGTGGCAGTCTTCTGCTTTTTCGCCGCCCTGTCTTCAATGGGCAGGGAAATAGCGGGGTTACAACTTCTCCCTTTGCCTTAGCTTTTTCCTTTCACCTTGTCCACGCCTTTGTCACCGCCCCAGAAAGACACTGCGAGAAGACATGGGTTAACCAGAAAAGAGGGATAAAAATTACAACACAGTAAAGAGTTAGCTAACTATCCTCACCCTTAGCTACCTCGATGCAGTCAGCCAAGACAGCAGGATTAAGACCAGCTCGGACGAGCTCAGACTCGGTGTAGGATTTGGAAAAAAGGCCAAACCCTCATAACTTGTCCTCGAGCTCGCCCAAGCTATTAGTGGGGGTTCGCCCTATAGTCCCACTCCGCCACTCAAAGAAAGAGACACCCACCCCGGAACAAAGGAAGAACGAGCTTGCCAGTCCGGGTGTTTTGACTTGATTTTGGGCCTAAAGCCCATAAAGGAGAAGCGTATTACCACGGCCCTAGCCTCTTGAATTGGAGGCACCTCAGTACTACGTTGGGGGTAAAAGGCTTTCCTAGGTTAAAGACCTCTATGGCTAGGGCGATGAGGTGCCTAAATGAATTTGGGGATAATTGGCCCAAGGGAAGCTTGAACCTGGTGAGGAGCTCTACAAGAACAGGGACGAGAGGGAACCGGTGGCCGGAGTCTAAATAGGCATCATAAACCATGCAAAACCCCTCCGGCGGACGGTCTGCCCTATCGTTGGTCTGGCAACCCTAGTTTCACAATTTTCCGAGATATGAAAACGGCGGGAAAGATATTTTATTTCATCTTCCCCGATGGTAGACGAAAAATCCGCTACATCTCCGGCCGAAGAAACCTTCACGGCAGCAGGAGATATCGGCAACGACCCTAACACACTACCCCCACCCCCAGCATCCAAAGAAGGAGAAGACATCACTTACTTGATCAATGAGGAAGGGCACACCAGAATGACTGCGAAAAAAAGAACGGAAAGTTTGCCGGAGAACGACCGGAAATCAGCACAGATGCTTGGGAGAATTCGAAATTTTAGGTTTTGCGGAAGATGAAAAGTGAATGGCGGATGGAAAGGGTTTTTACTTTTTTTAAAAGGTGCCGCCGTTTCGCATACCCGTAAAAGGGCAGGAAGCCCAAAAGTCGCAATGATTAGGGCTCACGCGCTGGGCCCACAAGTCACGCTCGCGCGATTTGTAACTCTTTACCACTACAGCTCAGACCCAACATCAGCCTCACTTCAGCTCGGTAGATATAACTCTACTTGAAGGTCCACAAGACAATACCTCGGAAGACGCAGATAAGACCTCCTCCTTGCCTCGCTTTTGGGGGGGGGGACTCTGATAGAGAATGGCCCAACACCCTCGGCCCTGTTACCAAGCCAGTCTATCCCAGGCCTGGAGGTAACTGGACCAGTAAGTGTCTTGGACCTCTTAGGCTCTCCAATAGCTCGACAAGTTACCTCGGTCATCTCCTATTCCACTTCCCTGATACCTCGGTCCAACCGAGGTATCACTGACATCCGCAGCTGGTCATGAACACCTCGGTCCCGCCGAGGTGTCACCTGCGTCCGAGGTTGGTCGCAACCAATCTCGGGATTTCCGCCGGATATCCCTCCCACTTCTTTGGGAAGTAATAACGGCCACCCTATTATGGTCGCGGATCAAGGAGCCGTTACCGAGGATCTTGGCAGATACCATATATGGCTATGGAGGGTTCGTTGATCATCAAAGATGGGCTTCGCTAAACCAATGAAAAGAGATTATTCATATAAATAGCTAGATCATTTAGAAAGACGACACACTCTCTTGTACTTACACTTTATGCATACTCAGCAATAAAAAAACAAACATTCTTTACCTCCGTGGACGTAGATCTACCTTAGTAGATCAAATCACGTTAAATCCTTGTGTTCGTACTTCGTGTTGTTACTATTATAACCTCTCTAAATTTTAGGGATCGATCAATAAACAAGTTTACGAGTGAATACAACGAATACACAACTCAATTGATAAGACGCTTCCCCTCTGACTAACATCAATGAGAAAATGGAGAGATCCATTATTGAATGGTTTTTTTAAAAAAATTACGAGTGACTTCTTGAACCTTAGTCAAGCATGACACTGGAATAGTTGAAGCACACTATAAAAACACAAGTACTCTATTCTACTCTTAATTAGAAAAAAGACATATAATTAATAATTGGGTTCAAGGAGATTCTTTAGACAAATTGCTCGTTGATCACGTTTTTCCAGCCTTACTTATTATTTCACTTAATGTAAGAAGCAACAAAGTATATTCACTTTAAAGAACACATCTAATTGAATAAATCAATTTACGCATATTTTGCTCAAAAACCACGTTTCTTGACTTTAATCACACTGCTTAATCAAGAAGTAATTAAGTCAAATGTAACTTTCACCAGTGGTAGTACGAATGTTTCTTAAAACAAAAATATTGCATCTCAAATAAACGTCTCAATCACCGTAAACCAGAAAACGAAAAATAATTAGATCTTCGATCATGACTAACTTTATTGCTTGACAAATCCGACCACTAAAATAATTACTCCGTCCCACAATAATTATTTCTAAAAAATATATATATAAAATATAAAATAATATTTATAAATAATTGTTATCAGTATTAAACGGGGCTGTCCAACATTATGCATTTTTGTCTTATTTAACCCTCGGTTTTCCACATTGAGATTTGCGGCTAGTATTGCTAAATGCTTTGTTTATTTGAGTAATATCTATCCATCTACACTCGAGAGTAATAGCATGTATTCGAATTCAATGCCCCTTTGAAAGAAAACGCATTATTGGATTCTATTGTTTTGACCGATCATGCATCTAACGGTTCAGATTAATCCCACCTTTCCATTAATGAGCTCTTTTTTTTTCAATACGGTCTTAGCTATTTTTTATAATACCACGTCCTTCACGATTTATTAGTTTTTTTTTTTTTTTTAAAACGTCACAACTTTATCAGTTATATTTTTCTAAAGGAAGTATAATACAATCTCGTCTAATTCATCAACTCACTTATAATTCACGATTTAAATTTTTCATATTCAATTTATAATTAAATCAACTCATCACATCATCCTTAATACCTAATTTACAATAAAATAATTAACTCATTTCATCACACTTAAACACTTTTAATCATCTCGTGCGTCTCATTTCCTTAATTTGTGTGTCATTTGAAAATGAGAATATTAATTTGAAACGGAAATAGTAATACCTCCATCTCATATACGTAGCACCATATGAGATGGAGTTAATAATAATAATAATAATAATAATAATAATAATAATAATAATAATAATAATAATGATGACGACGACGATGATGATGATGATGATGAACAAAATATTTTCAAGATGCAAGAGAATAAATATTTGCAAATAGTTTGTTTCCAAAAAAAGAAAACAAAAGTGCAAATAGTGGAGTAATTAATTAGACTTTTTGTCCAAATAAAACCCAATCCTTATTGTAGCCACTGCTGAAAGGTTAGGAAATGAATGTTGAAAATGAGCCTCATTCACATATTCTCCACCATCTTATCCAAACCCACATATCTTCTTCCCCATACAAACTCCCCCCTTCAATTTCCATCACCCCACTTTACTTGCCTCATCAAAAGGTAATACCCAAAAATCACCCATTTCTCACTAATTGCTACATTCACTCATCCCTCATCTTCTCTCGTACAGATTCCTCAATTCGCCACCGGAAGCACAATGGCAACGGCTATATCTCCGATGACGGTGGCGGCGGCGGCGGCGGCGGTGGGCCCTAGCAGGCCATCCGTGGGGAGAACCAGAGTCAAGTACATCAACGGCCTCAACTCATTCGGAGGGCTCAAAGCTCAAAACCACGTGGCAGCATTGGGCCTTCCCGTCGGCAGCGAGCAGTGTTTTGCGAAGATAATGAGCTCGTTGAAACAGCAAAAGAGGAGCGGCGGCGGAGGCGGCGGCGCTCTCACCTCCACTTGCAGTGCGGTGGCGGAGATCTTCAGGATCGCGGCCATCATGAACGGAATCACTCTCGTCGGAGTGGCCATCGGATTCGTGCTGCTCCGGATCGAAGCGGCGGTGGAGGAAGAATGAATTTGAGGTGAAGGTTAATAAATATGCTGGTATATGTAATAATGTAGTATGTCTTTGCTTGGTTAGAACGATGTTCTTGCCTTTTTGTTTGGATTGCTGTCTCCATCGATGTACAAGTACTCATTCAATTGTTTTACATACATTGAGCTCTATAATTTCAATTCAAACTCCACCTCACCAAGTTCAGTAATGGTGATTGAAGTTTTATGCTGGAAATTTGAGAAACAAATATGAACTGGCATATTAAATAGAGTCGACAAATTCTCAATTGAAATCTGCGAACTTAACAACTGAAGAAGAGAAGAAGATCTGATTCTAGTTTTCACAAATCCTCACCAAATTGATAAGGCTTGGCCACATAATAATTCTCGCCGTTCTCCTTGATCGGAGGCCTCCATCTCTCATGCCAAAACACCGCCACTCTCGACCACAGCGGAAACGGCGTGTGCCTCTCGTTCCTCGCCTTCACCGTCAACGGCAGCCACATATACCGCGAGTCACTCAGATTTGCAGGATTCCACCTATCCGCCATGAAAATGAACTCTCCACGACCACCAAACATCTCGAAACCGCCGCTGCCGCCGCGTGGCATCGGGAGCACGAAGGTGCCTTGAGAGAAGAACGTCGCGGCCCTGAACGCCTTGTTGGCGCCGACGCAGGGGTTCCCGATGGTCTCCCATGGCCCCATCATCGACTCCGCCTCGTGCACCAGCGCCTCGTTCGGCAGCCACCCGCTGCAGCCGGAGGTCACCATGTAGTACACGCCGCCGTGCTTGAACACCGCCGGCGCCTCCCGGTGCATCCCGATCAGCGCCCGCGCAGTCTCGTTCGAAACTTCTAGAAAGTCCCAGCTCAGCGGGCTGACGTGGATCTCCTTGTTCCTCGCGGAGGCGTATACGAGGTAGGCGGCGGCGCCGTCGTCGTCCTTGAACACCGTCATGTCGCGGCTGTCGAAGCCGTTGGGCCGGAAACTTCCTCTGTAGCTGAAAGGCCCCGCCGGAGAACTGCTCACGGCGACGCCGACGGCCGCCTTGCTGTACGCCGCGTCGTCGATGTGCATCCACATCACGTATTTCTCAGTCCTTTCGTTGTAGATCACCTTCGGCCTCTCCACCACATTCAATTTGTACAGATCGTGGGCGGCGTCGGCCTCCTCCGCCGCCAGCACCACGCCTTCGAACCGCCACGCCCATAGATCCGTGGAGGAGTAGCATCCCACGCCGATGACGTCGACGCGAGCAGTGCCGGTGGCCTCCGCGTGGTAAGTGGGGCCATTCTTATACTCTCCGTACCAATAGTAAGTCTCCGATTTCGCATCGAAAATAACGCCGCCGCCGTGGGCTTGGATCGGATTTCCGTCGGTGTCGAGCCAGACTTTTCCTGGGCGGTAGAAGAAGCCGGTGCTGTTCTTCTTCTTCCTGGGATCGACGGCGCCGTCCCAGTGGGTGGTGGGGAAGAAAATGTTACGAGCGGTGGAGGATTCATTGAGGAATTCTCGGTTGAGGTCGATGGTCTGAGGGTATTTGAGGCCGTACGGCGGCAGAAGAGTGAGGTACTCGACTTGCTCGAGCTCTTGGAAGTTGAGAAGTGGGGCCTGCATCGCCATTACTCGAGTTAGCTTTTGGTATTCCTGGCTGACTCCGCTGCCGAAGGTGTAGATCCGGAAGAGGAGGAGGGCGGCGACGCCGATCAGCACCACCACCCACCGCCGCGAGCAGCGGCTGCGGACTGATAGCCACCGGGCCATGTGAGAGTGTATGGATTAGTTAATTAATTGTGATTTTTAAGCTAATTGCGATGGGTTTTTATTAAGTCAAGATCAAGATTCGTTACTGGACATGTTGATTAATTAGCAGATTTCATGGCAGTTCTTGATTAGCAAGGAAGGATTATTAAACAATAGATTCCAGTTGCCATTTTTATAATCACGATGGTTGAAAGATTACTTGGAGCTCAAAAAAGTTGGTCATTTTTTATTCGTTTGTGCTTTCTAGCGGGAGTTTTGAGGTCAACCTCATGAAATGCAAATGGGCTTGTGTTCAATTCCTAATCGGGTAAATCTAAACATAGCCCCCATTTTACTATTCATAGCCCCCATACTCATATTAAAGTAACTTTATTGTGTGAAATTTCACTTTTAACCTCGGCAAACTCCACTTCTCATATTATTTTCCATAACCCCGTAATAAATACCGGCAACTTGTGGCTTCTGCCTTCATGACACAGACCATCGATTAAGATGAAAAATGTATCAAGAGAAGGTTCACAACCAAACTTAGACATCCCAACTAGTAGATTGTGGATAGTATCAACAATAACTTTTCTTTCATCTATAATATGGCTGTGCACAGTTACATGTTGCACTGTGACTTTTTCATCAACCATCTGGCTCTCCTTCTGTATCCTTTCAGCAACACACAGTTGCTGTGATAATTTGGGGATCAAGCTGCACTCATCATCCGATGTAGCAGAGAAAATGCATGATCTAATCTACCTACAGATACAAAGCCATTGATCAATGAGGTATATGTGACCACATCTAGATACAATTTTCTCCTCATCATCTCCGCAAGCAAGTTTTCGGCATCATCAACACAACCTTTCCGGCACAGACCACCAATCAATACACTGCAGGTATACAAGTTTGGCAAGCATTTATTTTCTCCATTTCAAGGGAAATCTTGAAAGCAAGTTGTGACCCTTCATTCTTGCAAAGACCATCAATCAAAGTATTATATGTGATTATATTAGGAAGCAGACCATCTTCTGCCATATCATGTCTTAATTTCAGACGTCATATTAAGAACATTATTATAAGTCTGTATATTCAGATGACAACCAACTTTTTGCATCTTCTCGAGCAAAATCAATGCATCATCAACTTTCCCTTTCTTGCAGAGGCCATCGATCAAAGTGGCATAGTTCACTAAATTTGGGCTCAGACCTTTCTTCATCATTTCCTCGAATAGCACAGAAGCCATGAATGAGTTCAACATATGTATACTGATCGGGTTTACATTCATTTGCCTTCATCGCCTCCATCAACCCATGAATGAGTTCAACATATCTATACAGAAGCCACTTCTTGCGTATCCATTGATTAGAGTGTTATACGTGATCATATTGGGATGGAAACCCACCTCCAGCATTGTTCCAATTCTGTGCCGCCGAGGTATTTTTCTTGAGCCATTGAGAATGACAGTCACCAAAGAAAGCAATGTAGAAAGGCGTGGAAATTGGGGAGAAATTTGACCGGAGGCTATGAGAAGCGGATACCGAGGCTAATTGGGAAATTTCGCACAATAATTTTATTTTAATTTAATTACGGGGGCTATGAATAGTAAAATGGGGGCTATGTTTAGAATCACCCTATCTGTTATTGTCAATGCGAATTTTACAATATTATTTTGAAGTATTTTTTCTTTTATATGTCAAATTAATATTATAAAATTTATTTTTCGAAAAATCAAAAAAAAGTAATCAGAACGGAAGGAATAAGTGTGAGAGACAGGAAACAGGTAGCAATCTTGTGCTCCACCACTCTTCATAAGCCAACAGCAAACGTACAACTCGTTTAAAGCAATTATGCAGAATATGGTAGTACTCTCGTATCAAGTACGGTGAGGCGGGACCCACGTGAATTTCACTGCCTGATTTGACTGATGGGTGTGTGGGCCCCGCACCCCCCAAAGTATGCTCGTCTACGACTCAGCAACGGGCAGCTGTCGGTGGGGTCGCCCGCACTGGAACATCTCTACTTTTCATGCTCCTATATTAATTGTTTTTTATTTTGTTTTTTTCATTTTCCAAATACTATGACACTATTAGAGCATCAGCAGCGCCGGGCTCGGAGAGACCGGGCACGGATTATTTTAATAATATATATATTATTATTATAGTGTATTGTGTCAGAGACCGGGCGCGGGATTTTTAGTTGCAGTGGAAACCGGGCTCGGGAATAGTGAGAAGTGTGTGAGAGATGTGTGTGGAAATAGATAGAGATAGAGAGAAAAGTTGGGCGCGCCCTTGGGCGGCCGACAGCTTGGGCGGAGGAGAGAGATGGGCGCCCGGGCTCTTGCAGCGCAAGGAGAGAGAGAGCCCGGGTGCAGGCTGTCGGGTGGGAGGGGGGACAGCCCGGGTGTGCCCGTCCGTCCGCGCTGCGGATGCTCTTAAATTAGTTAGTTAATTAATCAATTAATTCAACCTGCAAAATTCTCGTGTAGTCGCGCCGTTAGATTTGATGTTTGATGTGCGTTATTAACGAGCGGTTAGATTGTCTTTGTCGCATAGTTTTGACTTTAGATTGGTATCAATAACACCCGGAAAACTCGGGTTAGAATCCGTTTAGGTGACATAATAGATTTACTAATAATTATTTGACGTTCGTTTTCACTTTGTCAAAAATTATTAATCCAAATTATTAGAGAGTCCATTGAATTTATACTTATATTGTGATAACATTATGTACTTATTTGATTTGAGATGTCACAATCTTCGACAACACCATGGTGCCCTTCGCCTTCTCTTATTTGATCACTTTTCTCGCTCGATTCGTCTTCATCTTTTCACTCACTTTTTTGTCAAATTCTTTATCACTCCGCTTGTTTTCTTCATCTTTGACCTAAACCCAAGAATAATCAAACTCGGACACGGACAAGAAAAATAACAAACATAAACTAACAAAATACGACAAAACGCTAGAAACAAACTATAAAAGAGACGCAATAATTGCTCAAATAGACCTACTAGCAACTACTTAACGTTGGTCCAAACTATAAAATAGACACAATAATGGCTTAAACAGGCCTACTAGCAACTATTTGGCTTATTTGACGTTCGTTCTCGCTTTGCTAAATAACAACTAATTGACTTATTTGACGTTCGTTCTCACTTTGCTAAAATGGTTAAACCGAGTTGTTGGAAAGTCCATTGAGCTCATACTTATCTCCCCCGTTGAATACGCAACGTCCTCGTCATAAACTTTCATGCAAGTGCGCCCCCGGGGGCCATGGAGCTCGCTCGGGCTCGGCTGTGATACCACTGTAACGTCTCAGACTCACGGGGTTCGGAGCCCGTTACGTTAGGTGACACAATGGGCCCGCTAACAACTACTTGGTGTTAGCTTTTCCAAAATGGTTAATTCAAGTTGTTAGAGAGTCTATGAGTTCATACTTATACTGTAATGACATCCCATATTTAGTCGATGTGAATGTTACAGTATCATTTAATTATAACTAGCGTCGTGCCCGCGCGTTGCGCTGGGAAGAATTAAAATAAATTGTATTTTTGTTGGAATATAAAAGAATTTATTAAACAAATGAAAAATAAAAATTAGATATTAGTTTAAATAATAGTTATTGGGCTCAAGCAAATT
>JAOWBJ010000058.1:1211751-1224917 GCA_028566335.1 Monarda citriodora
GCCGGAGAGGCAGAAGGGGGAGAGGCACAGATCTGATGCTGAGGGAGTGTGAGAGCTGAAAAAACAAGGAAGCTGATAGAATTTTGTTTCATATTTGTTCTTTTGTTTTGGGTTTTACATTGGCACAACATATAGCAATTTTGGTAGAATGATGGGTAGATTTTTTGTTTTTGCCTATTATGGCTTGTTTGTACTGGTCATGTGGACTATATTTAATATTTATGTTCTACTTTGGATTCAGAAACTGTTATTTATTTGTGTGGGATCCTGGAATACAATCATGAGCAGGAATGTGATTCTTTCTTCCTCTGAAATTACTTTTGTTCCTTTTCATTTGAGCTTCATCATACTTTCTTGAATTCTTGAAATCTGGTCATGGCTTTTAATGTTTTCGTGCACAGAATTTACTGGAAGTTAGTTTGTGTCTGATTTGCTTCTATGGTACTAATAATAAGTGAGATGGACCAAAATGAAAGTGAGATTGATAAAATGAGGAGGTAAAGACTAATATAAAATCTTGTGATTATAGTGAATAAAAATATAGTATTTTCATGTGCTGAATTGTCAGAGTTGTGATGGTGGTTCGACAGCAAGAAAATGAGATGCAACCACAGTTCACATTAAATGAAAAAATAGGCGTTGCTGTCAAGAAAATGTCCAATATTTTGTTCAATATATCTCTCAGGTGTGTTAATGGCGTTTCGACTTTACTTAGGCTTATGTGATTGGTCACTCTCTAAAAATGTCAAATGCTTATTGGTACCAAATCTCCCACGTTCTTTCCCTTCTAGAAATACATCCAATTTTTCATTCAAAAAATCGCATTAACCAACACATTATTATTTCATAATAATTGAACCACAGAAAAATCGAAAAATTCAAGCACATTATCTTTCATTCAGTAGTATTCATTAATCTTGATGTTAGCACAGTTTTTTCTTTACTAATTTCGCCGACACCCTTCAACAATCTCACTGTTCAAATTTTACTCGCATTAATTTTTTTTCATTCTCTTATTTGCTGCTTTTATACCCAAATCCCACATATTAAATAGCAACAAAAAGTTGATGACACAATTCTAATCCCAAAGTTTCCAGAGTTCGAATTTTCCGTGAAACGTTTTTTAAATTTCTTGTTATAATTGTTAAAAGAAAAATCTAATCCCTTTTTCACAAACTTGCAAATTGCAAGATCAGACAATTAAATTTATTACCAGTTTTTTTTCCTTAATAGTTGAAGCTCCAGTTCTAATTCTTCCAGCAGCATTTAATTCGAGGCTGTACCTTTTTCTTCCTTCTTCGATTTCAAAAAAAATAACAAATCTTTCAGGACCTCATAAATGGAGGCAGTTGAGAGTTGTGGAGTTGTTATTTACTGCAAAAACTTGGCCTCCTTTTTTTCCTCTGTGTAAAAGTGCTCATTCACATTCATTCACATCAAGAAATCCTCTTTACAGAACTTACTACTTATATCCCTCCATTTCTTTCATAACTTTTCCTCAGAATTTAAAGCCATGGATTGGTTACTCAAGCTTTTCCTCACAGCTTCACTCATCATTGGAGCTTCCATCCATGGCGTCCGCGGCGACGCCATGGTTACCGGAACTGTGTTCTGCGATCAATGCAAGGACGGCCAAATCTCCCTCTACGATTATCCTTTATACGGTACTGCATTTTAAATCTTTTTTTTGTGATGTTTATGGTTTTTTTTTTTTAAATTGGCCGAACCCACAAGTCGAACCGTGCTAAATAATAATATCACTATTACGCCAAATGTTGGCAGTGAGAATCGAATTCACATGTTGCCACTAGGCTACAAGGCTCGGATTTGTGCAATATTTATTGTTTATGCTTTCAGAGTTTAAGGTTTTTTAATTGGTTGTTGAGTTGAAAAAAAACGGCGTCGTATAATGCAGGGGTTAAGGTGAGGATGGCCTGCCCGGGGAGCGACGGGCAGTACACGACGTGGGGGGAGGAGACGACGAATTGGCTCGGGAACTATGCCATGAGGGTGGAGGGCACCCCGAATCTGGGCAGCTGCTACGCTCAGGTGTCGACCCCCGGGCAGGGGTCGAGCGCCTGCGGGGCAGCTGCTGGCCCCGCCAAGGGCCTACGGCTCATGTTCAACATGTTCAACACGGAGATGTACACGGTCGACCCGTTGCTGGCGCAACCGGCTCAACCTATGTACTTCTGCCCGAGCTCCTCCCCGCCTGCGTTCAAGCCTCCGCCTCCGCCTCTGCTCCCGCCTGTCACCCGCCTGCCCCCGACGCCTTTCTTGGAAGCCTCCGCCTGCCCCCACCAGTAAGGCTTGATTGAGTTTACTAAAAGTTTATATTGTTGTTTGTGTATAGTGCTTTTTTTAATTTATAGCTTTCATGTGCACTTCATGCACGGATGGAACCACATTTGAACCACCTTATTATAGTATTAAATTATTAATAGAGTATGAAGGTTATGAGATATATATTTTTTTTTTGGAAATTGTCAAACAAAAATTACATATCATTATTCTTAAAAAAATTCTTCACTTGCAGTTTAGAATTTGAAATTCAAGTGATTTGTGTATTGGTAATTGTCAATTGTATGAGAATTTCCTTAATGAGGCAATGTAGTTGTTGTACTAGGTAACAATTCACTAATTATATAACATCTTATATTGCATTAGTAGAGGAATGACGCGTAGCAAATCATATAGTTTAAAATTTTCTTATGTTACAAGTACTGACAAATTAAGTTCTCGGTCTGACTTACCTAGTGAAAAACCTCGTGTTGTAGGAAGTGGTTGATGCCGGAGTACAGCTGCTACTGGAAGGTGGTGGGCCCGGACACGAAGGTGGCGGTTGCGTTCGGGCTGATCGCGGGCCAGAGATACGGGCCGGACTTGACGTTGAGGCAAGGGATGCTAGGGAGAGGGGATCCCTATAGGACCTTGTTGAGAGAAGGAACCACTGCACTCCTCAATTCCTACAATAGCATACAGTTCCCTTACCATCCTCTAGGCGTGGTCGAGGAGATGAACGTCGCGTTGGTGGGGTCCACGCGGCGAGTGCTCCGAACCGCCTTGCGCTTCGTGAGGGCGAACTCCGGCATCGGCAGCAACGCCACCTGCACGTTCACCACCTGCAAGTGATGATTTGTTGCACCTTTTGGTTGATGTCGTTGTGTGTGTTTTGGTTCTTGATGATTTCTTGTTGTATTGTTTCTTTATTTTTATTATATATATAGAATTTTGGAAGAGGAGGATTTCCTTTTATTATATAGATTACATGTGTTGATCTTAATTTGATACATGTTGTGTTGGTTTGGATTGGATTTCATTTGGAACGATAGAAGTTTATTATGTATTTGTGTAAACTTGTGATTCTAGCATGATTCTACTCATATCATACTCTTATATAATAATTATTCATCCCTTAAAATAGAAAGTATTATTCATTTACGATACGCGAAATGTCCAAATTGTTCCTGCCCCAAAAAAACAGAAATTATTACACAATAGTTATATAACCGGTTTATTCACCCTTTTATTTTTATTTCGGTCAATCTCGCTAAAAGTGACCGGTACTACCTACGTCTACTTTTATTATTGACGTTAACTATCTTCATTTGATTTTGATTGTACCTGCCACAACGCGCAGACACCTCCTAGTACTTTTTATAAAAATTAATTATCGACTCAAAAATAGAAAGTGTTACACAAAATATATATATATATATAATTACCAAAATACAATTTCACAGGCCAACGCAATTAATATGTTTAATTATTTTTTTTAATTGGCTTAATAAATCCATTCACATTTCAACATAAACACAATTACAATTGATTGCTCACTTTTATTGTTGACGTTACCCATCGTAATTTGGTACCGCCGCAACGTACGTGCACCATGCTAATTTTAATTAAAGGATATGAGAATCATCTTAGTGCTATAATTAATTTGAGAAATATTTGTTATTTTATAGTCATAATAGGTTACATATATCGAATCGTGAAATACTCTTATTTATATGTTTTTTTTAATATATACAGTTATGATAATTATTATTTTTTTATAAATTATATTTATTATGTATTACAATCATATTTTATATCACCATAACCTTTGATTTTGATAAAATTAACGATTCGGACAGTTACTAATTCTCATGACACGATCATACTACTATAAAATGATCAAATACCATGAGATGAAATAGTACCGTAATATTAACTCTCCGTAACAATTATCCAACATTATAATTAATTATTAATTTTGAGAAGAGATTAAAAAATAAGACAAATATAATTTAATGGAGGTAGACAAATAGTATTTCCAGATTGTCGCGGCTGTGAAGTGGAGTATATTTTTTGGAGCCCAAATAATTTGCGTGGAAGTTCAAGGTCCAATATATTAACTTTATCCCATGATAATAGATCATTTTCTTAAAATAACAAAAAAATAATTGATTATAAATATTTTTTTTTTCTCAAAATTAATTTCAACCACTATTTTTTTTTTCTTTTTTCTAGGTACTTCCTCTGTCACTAATTTTGTAAGATTAGCACAGTAAAAAAAATCCAAAACCGGGAAAAGGAGAAACTGAGAGTCAACCTTTAAGCATCGATCTCAACAAAGTTCATTTAAATATTCAAATTCTCTGCTACCGAGCCTTAAAACCGGCAATGGCGGAAAACCAGATTTCTTCCTCCATCTCTCTCTCTACGCACGATGATTCATCTTCTCCTGCTCCTTCTTCTCCTCTCAGGGCACACCAACGGCCACGATTTCACGATCGAAGAAGCCACAATCAACGACGTACAGCGCGCGTTCACCGAAAACAGACTCACTTCCCGCCAACTCGTCCAGTTCTACCTGGACCGGATCCGGATCCTAAATCCGCTGCTTCGCGGCGTCATCGAGGTGAATCCCGACGCCGTCGACCAAGCGGAGAGGGCTGACTTCGAGAGGCGGACGATCAACGGCAGCCGTCCGCCGCTGCACGGCATCCCGGTGCTCCTCAAGGACAGTATTGCCACCGCGGATAACCTGAACACTACCGCTGGATCTTACGCGCTGCTCGGCGCGGTGCCGCCGCGCGACGCCGGAGTGGCGGCGCGGCTGAGGAACGCCGGGGCGGTGATTTTGGGGAAAGCGAGTATGAGCGAGTGGTACAATTTGCGATCCATGGAAATTCCCAATGGATGGTGTGCTAGGGCTGGACAGGGTGTGGTTAGTATACTAATTTTTCCCCAAATTTATCGCTCTTTATTTCTGGTGATTTTTATTTTAAATTTCAGTATTGGCTGCATTTCTTTTTAAAAATCCGAGTTGAAGAGTTTGGCTATGGCTTTTGCATTATGATTGAGGCCAACAGCTAGCGTTAATTGAATTTATTTTTTTACCTCAAAATCCAGAATCCTTACGTTGAAGGTGGAGATCCCTGCGGTTCAAGCAGTGGATCAGCAATCTCAGTTGCTTCAAACATGGCTATGGTTTCTTTAGGAACAGAGACAGATGGATCCCTCATCTGCCCTGCTGATCTTAACTCTGTTGTATCTATCAAGCCTACAGCCGGGCTCACGAGTCGAGCTGGTGTTATCCCTGTTTCGCCTCGACAGGATACTGTGGGGTAATCACACCATTCCCTACTTTGCCTCAATTTTGCTACATTTAGAAGCTATCTAGTTTGAGTGATACATTGATGGATTGAATGATTTTGAGCTTTGTTTATTCCATTTAGTACAATTGACATAGTGTTTCTTCTTATCGAATTTGAACCCAGGCCAATATGCAGAACAGTGTCTGATGCTGCTCATGTCTTGGATTGTATAGCCGGCTATGACCCAAGAGACGATGAGGCAACAAAGGCAGCAGCAAAGTTCATTCCAAAGGGCGGCTATGCGCAGTTTCTCAAAGAAGGCAGACTCAGAGGGAAGAGATTGGGTGTAGTGAGGAATCCATTCATGAAGCTTGCAAATTTGTCTTCAAGAAGTTCCACTTTCGAGTCTCATCTTCAAACTTTAAGGTAACTTTCAAGGTTCACATAATCATAGTCCCATTTTGTTTGATTCTAGCTAAGAATGTAATATGGTTGGTTTCATGTTGTAAGGGAGAAAGGTGCAACGGTGGTGGATGATCTAGAGATACAAAACGTTGATGCAATCATGAATCCATTATTAAGTGGAGAGATGTTGGCTTTGTTGGCTGAGTTCAAGCTCAACCTTAATAACTATCTACAGGAACTAACATCTTCTCCAGTCAGATCTTTATCCGAAATCATCGTCTTCAACAAGAACCATCCTCATTTGGTTAGTCATCATCGTTCCCCATTTATATATATGTGAGATGCAAATCTTGGATGATACGATGTCGGGTTCATTGCAGGAAAGCAGCGACGAACTCGGACAAGAGATTCTGATTGCAGCAGACGCCACAAGCGGGGTTGGAGAGAGAGAGAGAAATGCTGTGGAGATGATGGAGAAGCTATCACGAGACGGGTTCGAGAAGTTGATGGTGGAAAATGAGCTGGATGCGATGGTGACATTGGGGTCGGACGCGGCGACGGTGATGGCGATCGGAGGATTTCCGGCCATCACAGTTCCGGCAGGCTACAACTCCTATGGGAAGCCTTACGGCCTCTTCTTTGGTGGGATGAAAGGTGCAGAACCTACGCTGATTGAAATCGCCTATGCGTTCGAACAAGCTACCATGGTGCGGAAGCCACCTTCTCTGAGATCAATCAACTTATCTTGCATGTAATGTACTGTGTACAGATTATCGAAAGCAGATTAGTGTAATTTTCATCACTAGGCAAATCCTTTTTTGAATATTCTATTTGTATGCTCAGAAATTCCATAGATTTCGCTAGTTTTGCGAGACTAGCAGTCGCAGCATCGAAGGTTGCGTAGTCGGAGGAGAAGTTCGACTTCCCTTTGGCCTTTGTCTTCGCCTTCGCCGTTTTGAAACCCTCAGGCCGAGGTCTATAACGAAAGAGGTGGCCGATTCCACCAATTCCGTCGAAGGAACTGATTCCTCCATACTACTATATAGGTGGTGTATAGTCGTCGATGCTAGTTTTGCATCGTTTCACGGCGTCGCCACTCGCAATGGCAGTCACAAATTTGGGAGTTTCGTGCAACTTCTCCCAAGTGGTGTAGTGCTTGAACGCTTTGTAGTTAATCTCCCGAAACTCCGTCAATGCGCTCGTAATTATCTGCTCATAACTTGCCCCGCTACCCAAATGCCTCTTGCAAGAAACGTAGCACGATTCAAACAACTTTATGTTGGCCATTGCGCGTTTTCAATGGCTGCGCAATTTTTTTGGAGCTGTGGGAAACCGTACTCGTTGGCCAAATTTTGTTGTAGCATTGGGCGATTCGAATCCAAAGAGTTGCAGCGGTTTGGTTATGTCCATTCTTGCATCGGTGCTTGTATCAACCCAAACACAACCATGACAACAATTCTCCTATTTGAAATACGGGAAGGAGCCACGTTCATCGTCCACGGGCAGCTCTTGACGATGGGCTGTTCTTCTGCCACGCCGCTCGCGTTCGCCTCGAGCTACTCAGCACCACATCTTCCTTGAGCTTTGCGTGTCAGCTCCTCCTCCGCCTCGGATTCGTCGATCAAACTCATGACCGTATGTTGTGAGAAGCCGCTTTCATCATCTTCAAAAGAAGACATACGATGAATGAGAGAAAACACCGTTCGTAGACCCATCGACGAGAAGAACAACAACGTCGGTGTGTACATCGCTTGAAATCCTCCGTAGGGCGAAAAAGTATGTATGCTAGAAACGAAAGGAAGAAAACCTTGAGGGCATCGTGGCGTTGGTGTGTAAATTGGAGAGGTTGAGGAGGAAGAATTTGAGTTAGTTTGGTCCAGACAAGATTAGTCCGAACCCAAGCAAGTCGAGAAGTTAGAAGGATCTATGGATAAAATGTAAAAGATAAGATGAAATTTGAAAGAAATAGAATTGAAATGTAAATGAATTGAAAATAAAAAAAAAATAAAAAAATAAATTTAATTCACAGTCAATGATCAACAATGATCGTTATTTGCTTTTTTTTTTTTTTTGCATGTTTTTCATCGAAACCTAATATTAATTTTAAATTATAATTTCAAAATATTTTTATTACAGTAAAAGAAAAAATAAATCAAAATTATGAAAAAAAACCTATAGTAAGTTTCGATGAAAAATATACAAAAGTCAGTAGAGATAATTAACATAAGATTAGACAGCAGGACATACCGGCGTAGCAACAAGCGCAGATGAACGCGCGGGTCCGATGGGGCCGGCGCAACCCGCTCCGCTGCGCATGCTCTTGTATTATAAAATTGTTGAGTAGAAAATTGGCAAAGGCGCACAGTTTCTTGAAATGCATCAGTTTTTTGTTGCCTTCACACCGCTTCATTTCTCTGCTTTTTTATCACGCAATCAACTTCTCATAACTTCCGAGATTCTGCAAAATTTCTAGTACTCCAGAAAATTCTGCCATGGAGGAGCTGGGTTTCACAGTAGAAGAAGCCACCGTTAAAGAAATTCAACAGGCTTTCGCACAAGGCAAACTCACAGCTAGAAAGCTAGTGGATTTCTACCTGCACCAGATCCAGAGCTTGAATCCGGTGCTTCGCAGCGTAATCGAGGTCAACCCCGACGCCCAGGTAATAGCGGATGAATGCGACAGGGAGAAGGCGGCGATCGGCAAAAATGGCGGCGGATTGGCGGAGTTGGGCGCGCTCCACGGTATTCCGGTGCTCCTCAAGGACACTATCGGCACCAGCGACAAGCTGAACACCACCGCCGGTTCCTACGCGCTGCTCGGGTCGAAGGTCCGCCGCGACGCGGCGGTGGTGGAGCGGCTGAGGAAGAGCGGCGCCGTCATTTTGGGCAAGGCCAGCTTGAGCGAGTGGTATAGGTTCCGTTCACTCAGTGGAGTTCCCAATGGCTGGTGCGCTCGCTCCGGACAAGGAGTGGTCCGTACCTCTGACCCTGTCTTTTTTCTCGCGTATTACCTTTGGTGTGTGCATAACTGTGTGCAAATTCTCAGTACTTAAGTATTGCATTGTGTGTATATGCGTGTTGTTGTCTGGTTTATGGAGTCTACAGTGCTGATTATGACAACCTTGTATGGTAATTTGTGTTTTCGTCTACTTGCACTTATACCTGTTTGTGTGTGAATGTAACTAGAGATTCTTGGTTTAATGGGATCTACTGGTTTGATCATGACAACCTTGTATTATGTACAGTATATACTAGGTAAACAGATTGATTCTGTGATATATGTTCTTGAAATCTAGAAGCTATAGTTTTCATTCTCTACTTGATGATGTTGTAGAATCCGTATTTATCATCCGGGACTCCATGTGGATCGAGCAGTGGATCTGCGATATCAGTTGCTGCAAACATGGCTTCTGTTGCCCTCGGTAGCGAGACACACAGCTCTATCATCTGCCCTTCGGACCATAACTCAGTCGTGGGACTCAAGCCCACTGTTGGCCTCACGAGTCGAGCAGGGGTTATACCAATGACACCTCGTTGGGACACAATCGGGTATTTTCAAGAAACTGTCCATTCATTGATCAAGTATATTGTGGAGTCTGATAAAGGTTTTGTCTGAATGATTCGTAGTACAACTTTTTATCAAACATCAAGTTCTGTTGAAGAATGGTAGAGTTCAGTCGAATCTTTGGCCGGAAATATGCGCAGAACTTACTTATGTGACTGTTATTATATGGGAGAATGATGAGAGTTAGCATATGTCTGATGAAGATTTTGTCTGATTGTTTTGTAGGCCGATATGTAGGACTGTATCGGATGCAGTTTATGTGCTTGATGCGATAGCAGGTTTCGACCCTAATGATGAAGCTACGAGCGAGGCAGCAAAGTATATCCCGGAAGGTGGCTACAAACAGTTTCTCAAAGAAGATGGATTAGAAGGAAAGCGCCTCGGTGTAGTTAGACATCCTTTCATGGAGAAAATGCAAAATAGTGCTGAATCTGCAGCATTCGAGCTGCATATAAAGACATTGAGGTTACTTCGCAAGCTCGTTGATGACATTAGTCTTCCTTAATTAACCACCTGTACATATGTAGCAGTAAAATGTTGTTGTGATGGTTGAAGGCAGAGAGGCGCAAAAGTAATCGACAACTTGAAGATAGATCAAATAGAGACGATTCTCGATCCAAATCACAGCGGGGAGCTTTCAATCATGGCGGCTGATTTCAAGACACACATAAATATCTACCTGAAAGAACTGGAAAACTCTCCCGTGCGTTCTTTAGCTGATATCATCGCCTTCAACGAGAACAATGCAGAGTTGGTGCGCTACTTGCATCTCATCTCATCTGATCTTACTCTTTGTTGATCACTTTGTGTTTATGAAAACTGGTTTCTAACAGGAAATGCTGAGGGAGTACGATCAGAACAGCTTCATAGAAGCTGAGAAGACGAATGGATTGGGCGAGCACGAGGAGGCTATCCTGGAGAATTTGGCAGAACTTTCGAAAAATGGATTCGAGAAAGTAATGAAGGAGCACAAATTAGATGCAATGGTGACACCGGGCTCTCGTGCTTGTGCTGTTTACGCAATCGGAGGGTATCCGGCAATAACCGTGCCTGCTGGCTACGAGAGAGACGGGATGCCGTTTGGGATATGCTTCGGAGGACTGAGAGGCAGTGAGCCGAAGCTCATCGAGATTTCGTATGCCTTTGAACAAGCTACCAAGGCTCGAAAACCTCCTTCTCTTGGTTGAAGGTAAAGGTTAGTAACTCAGTAATTGATTGAGATGTTTGCATTTAGCTTGCCTTGCTCAGTGCACTGTATCTTGTATGCTAGAAAGAGCTTATTTGCTGCAAAATTTTCTTGCAAAGAGGATGGATTTTATTTTTAGTTTAATGGACCTTATATTTTGTGATTTTAGCACAAGAAGACTGTGCCAAAGCCACGTCCAGATTGTATTTGTAGCATTGTCCATGAACATGTTCCTTTTTTTTAATTTTTATTTTCCTAAAAAAAAAAAAAAAAAAAAAAACACAGAGCATGTTCAATTTATTGGAGCATATGTTTCTTGGGTCATAATAAGCATCACGAATTTTCATTAAGTTGAGAATAATTGATTAATTGCGAAATATTTTACTCCGGAAAGCATTTTTTATAAATAAGTTATTTAGAATATTAGCTAATAGTATGATTTAGAATCTGTTTTAGATAGGAAAACTACCTAAAATATTATGTAATTGGATTAATTTGATGATCATTATAGTAATAATAATACATCATATAATTTTGTAGGTGCGAAGTTCAAATTTATTTGAATTTATTATGATCTTAGGAACCCTGAGAGATGGGGTTCGGAGGCAGTGACCCCGATAGCAGGGTCCTAGGGGCGTCAGCCCTTAGCGGGATGCGGGGGTAGCACCCATGAGCGGGGTCTAAAGGGAGGTAGCCCCTGGCGGGGTCCAAGGGATAAAGTCCCTGGCTGTGGTCGAGCTATGTAGAAAATTCATCAAAAATTTAATTTTCGAATTTTTGAAAGACTTTTTTGCAATTTGCAAAAATTCGAAAATAACTTTCATTTTGGACAGTTTTGAGAAATGTGCTCTTCTCCTTTTTACACACTGCTGATCATTTTTCTGGTTTAGACTTTCAAAAGCATCACGTACAAAAGAAGAAGAAGACACATAATTCCAATCAAAGAAGTTAGATGTGTGATTGTAATTAATTTCGAAGAGAAATATTTAATTATAGCAATATATTATATGTTATTTTAAAAAATACGATTATTAAGTGAGATGGACCGAAATGAAAAAAATAAGATTAATTTAATGAAATAGATATAGAACTGAAACACTATATAGTTACTCCGATTAGGTGACACTTTATGATATCATATGCATAGACAATAGAGTATTTGAACCGAAATCACACCTATATTCAAAATCTTATCTTAGTTGTCAACACACTCGATTATATTCAAAATCTTCCCAAATAAAGAAAGATCTTAGTTGTCAACACACTCGATCATGTCTGTGACAATGAATTAATCCATATTATATATGCAAGGAAACCAAATTTAAATTCTTGTTCCAATACATGGTAAGAAAGAATATTAACATCCATTCCAATTGCACTACTTACTCCATATATATCTCTCTGTACATAATACAAAAGTACTTGTCCAAATTCGCAATCTCATTTCCACCTAGGATTTACAATCATAAGACCACTTTTTATTTTATATCTATACTACTATATAATGATTATTCATCCAAAAAAATAGAAAATATTAATTATATACGAAATTACCTAATTGCCCCACCTAAAAAAATAAAAACTGTTACAAAATAATCGTACCAATTGTCTTCTCATCTCACGTATAAATTACCTAAATCTCAAACCATAAATGATAAACCCTTAATTGATTATCCATTTTTATTGTTGACGTTAACCATTTTAATTTGATATTTATCGTATTCACCACAACGCGTGAACACCATGCAAATTTTTGAAAATAAATTAAAACATCATTCATTTTGTGGTGAAAGTGACACTATACAGATTTTTTTAATTATATATAGTAATTGAAAAGACGATGCATAATTGCAACATTTATTGTAATTTTGAATTAAACACTGCATGATTTGCCGCAGTTAATCCTAATATTAATGTCCATAAATAACCTACCAATTTTAGAAAAACATATTCTCGAACACCCAATCCCTCATTATAAATAACAAACCTCTCAAACACTTAACCACTGCAAAACTCAAATTAAACAAATCAGTAAATAAAAATGGGGCAACTAATTATTTTGGCCTGCATTCTGCTCCTCGCGATCCACACCACACCAGCAAACTCAGCGTACTACGCCGAGAGCGAGGCGTACAAGCCGGTTCAGCTGAAGAAAACACACCTCCACTTCTTCCTCCACGACACCCTAAGCGGCAAAAACCCTTCGGCGGTCGAAATTGCCGGTCCGAAAACGGTCAAGGACAAGAACAATCCGACGCCGTTTGGCACGGTTTTCGCCATCGACGATCTACTGACGGAAGGGCCGGAGGCGACATCGAGGGTGATCGGAAACGCTCAAGGGATGTACCTTTCGTCGAGCCAGGGCAAGAATCTGACGTTGGTTATGTATGTGGATCTTGGATTCACGGAGGGGAGGCTCAAGGGG
>JAOWBJ010000058.1:1594295-1607133 GCA_028566335.1 Monarda citriodora
ATGTCGATTGGACTAATGGTGATTGGTGAGTTCAATTAAAAGTGTTAATTTCATTAAATAAAAGTATCATGTTTAACATAATTATTTAACGAATTAACATGTTATTTTAAAAAATAACAATCTTATTGAATAAAAATGTCAATATAAATCCGACCATATCATACGGCGGTCCTGACCGATTTATGGCCCTTGAATAAAAATCAGGCACCTATAAACTCTTTCCGTTCCAGCCGATGCGGCCTGTTTCTTTTTCATTTTTTGGGTACCTATTTCCATGAAAGCCTAATATGAGTTTTATTATATCGTTTTCAAATACTTTTTTTCTTTTACGGGATACTACGACACTCGTAGCATCCCGTATTCCAAAAATACATTGTAAAACTCGTATTAGATTTCGATAAAAATAGGTGCCCAAAAAATTAAAAAGTAAACAGGCTACGTCGGAGGGAGTAATTATAATTAACGTTGGCCAATTGCTTTGGTTGCATAGGAAAAAAAGTTGTAAAAAAGGAAAAACGAGCTTCTTCGTTGACTTTGCAGTACAAAAGCTGATAAATAAATAAAAAATGAAGGGGAAAATCAGTTAGACGTAAAGTGCAAAATATCCAGTGTGGAGAGGAGAAGAAGTCGTCGTCGCCGTCTAGAGTGAATGGAGGGGAGGAAGCTTCTTCCATGACTTGAAAATTTTCGCAGCAGGCCCACTAAGAAACAGCTACCCAGAAATTCGACACGCTTGCACTTGCACTGGCACACCAACTGATTTTATTATTTAGAAAAAAATGGGACAATCGTGATGGCTACAGCCCTCGTTTTTCTATTGTTTTTTTCATTTTGATTTTGATTTTCCTTCCAATTTCTTAATTCTATTCATGGTAATTCATCTTTTGTGGTCGATGATGATGAAGGCTTTGCTCCCTTCTTCCCCTTCTACACTACGTATTTGACTTGACCAACTCTCTCTCTCCTCATGTCCGAAGGTATTAGACGCCTCTCTCTCTCTCCAATCAATCTCTCTCTCTGTATAAAAGTACGCCATGTTCACGATTTCTCATTCTCACCACCACTGACCCACTTCCGCTCTCCAATTGGGCAGGGGTTAATTCCTGACTGTACTTGTCTGAACACGGACAGGAACTAGAATTAACAGTCATGTCTTTTGAGGATTCCGTAGTTGCTTCGCTGATTCTGTTTGTGTTTTGGATTAATTTTGGGAGCAGCTTCGCCGGTGGGCTCTTCGGATTCGATGTCCACCACAGATACTCCGACGCCGTCCAGGATTTCCTCGACTTGGAGGGGTTGCCGGAGAAGAACACCCCGGACTACTTCGCCGCCATGGCCCACCGCGACCATCTCTCCAAAGCCCGCCGCCTCGCCACCTCCCCCGCCTCCTCCCCCTTCCTCACTTTCTTCGGCGGCAACGAGACCTACCGCCTCAGCTCCCTCGGATTGTACGCTCTTCACATTCCTCCACTTCATTAATTGATTCTGTGTATTTCCTCTGAATTTTAATTCATGATAATTTATGTGGTTGTATGTGTATGGAATATGGATTGTTGGTTGGGATTTTGAAGGAATCTCATAAATATGCTGAAAATGAGAGGATAGTAATAAATATCTTGTTCAGATAGTGCCTTTCACCAAAATCTTGAATCAACTGTTGCAAGATTTTTGCAGGTCCCATTTCTTGAATCTTGAATGCCTCTATGCTCGAGTTTTGATGATTAAACACGCAGTAATACGTATTAGAGAAGCATTGTTTCGTTGTATACGATATTTAGTTTAACATTTAGGTTTAGTGAGCTTAGCAAGGAACTTCTTGAAGTAGCCAGTTTAGTCTTTGAATGCTTATGCAGTTGAGATAAGACAACTTCCGATAATTGCAATGTCTTTTGCTGGAGTTACTCCAACTTATTAACGACTAACGAAGCTTTCTTGTGGATCTTTCGATTGTTATTGCATATTTTAGAGAGTGATGGTATATCTGTATGTAGTTTCAAGTTGGTGGACTGGTGGCTCTTTGTATACTGATTAGTGATTAGAACCGGATTAAATCGTCGATGATATTTCTTTAATTTTTCCCAGTCTTGAAGTTGTTGTTGTTGGTGTCTTAGATTTTCATATTTAAGAGTACTAAACACTCTTAAAACAGGAACATCGTTAATTGTTGTCTCTTGCTATTGTGTTTGCAGTTTGCACTATTCACTCGTCTCTGTGGGCACGCCACCTTTACAATTTCTCGTGGCTCTCGACACGGGGAGCGACCTATTTTGGGTACCATGCGACTGTACAGAGTGTGCACGTAGCTTGAACTCGAGTGATGGGACGGTATGTCACCCTTAACTCTTCAGAAACCGCGTTTCTTGATTTGCACGTGTACCTCAGCCTGTTTATTGTTGATTTCGTTTCGATGGAACAGACTGTCAACCTAAGCATATACAATTATAACGCATCATCAACTGCCACAAAGGTTCCTTGCAATAGCACTATGTGTGGACGAAGGAGAGGGTGTGCCCTCAGGCGTAATGCTTGTGCTTATCAAGAAGTCTACCTTTCGGCCAATACCTCGAGTATTGGGATTTTAGTAGACGACGTTTTACACTTGGGGACCGATGAAAATCCGCAAAAGCCCGTCTCTGCCCCTATTACATTAGGGTATGTTTGTGCTTCCATTTTCTCTAAAGTTGATCATCGTTCAAAATATTTCCTGAAATTTGAGAAAAATTGCTCCTTTTCAGATGTGGTATAATTCAAACTGGTGATTTCATCGATGGTGCTGCTATCAATGGTCTATTCGGACTCGGTTTGGACAACATTTCTGTTCCTAGCACCTTAGCCCGTAAAGGGCTTGCAGCGAATTCTTTCTCGATGTGTTTTGGAGGACGTGATAGTGTTGGAAGAATTTCTTTCGGTGACAAGGGAACTGTGGGTCAAGGAACGACCCCCATCAATCTTGATCCCTCGTCACAGTAAGAAGTCAATCCCGTTTCTGCAAAATTCGCATCGATGGATCCTATTTTCAGCTCCTAAAGTCTGGTATCTAACCAATTTTGGGTTCTCTTTCGCAGTCCTAGCTATAATGTAACCGTGACAAATATAGCCGTGGGGAGGAATTCCACAAAGGTCGACGTCTCAGCAATCTTCGACTCTGGCACGTCCTTTACATACTTGAACGATCCGGCCTTTTCTATCATTGCAAATAGTGTAAGTTGATACATAAATAAGATCTCTTCATGTATCTTTTCCTTCTGCGAGTCTGAAGTGATTAACTTCTTTCGCTGCAGTTTGATTCTCAAGTAAGGGAGCCCCGTTACCAACCTGAGAGGAAGCTTATTTTCGACTACTGCTATTCTCTAAATGCAACTCAAGATAGCTATTATGCTCCAGACTTGAACTTAACATTCAAAGGTGGAGACCTATTTTATGTCAAATTGCCAACAGTCGTGATTCCCCGGCAGGTGAGGAACTCGGTCGAATTAGTCCGTGGAGTGTAACGTCGAAAGAATGTGACGAAACTTTCTTCGTCTTTGCAGGGCGGATATGCATTTTGTTTGGGTATTGTTAAAAGTGAGGATATCGACATCATTGGACGTAAGTATTGATATTATTTACTTTGCTCGTTTTCCGGAAAAGAATCGAAATCTTCAATGTCGAACATGAAATCCGAAATCTTTTTTCAGAAAATTTCATGAGAGGCTACAAAATTGTCTTTGATCGTGAGGAGATGATTCTGGGGTGGTCGGAGTCCAACTGTAAGTAATTAGCCTTTCGTTCCCGATTAATTTCCAGATCACCAGCTCGATTTTAACGTGCGTTGTGATTCTTCGTCTCAGGTTATGATGCTGGAAGCGGAACCAACAAGCTACCTGTGGACAACGGAAACAAAACTAGCGATGCTCCTGCACCTTCGATTCTGGACCCGGAGGCGACCCCCGGGAGCAGAAATGGCTCTTCTTCATCATTTCCGGTACCGACGCCGCCACCATCACGTCTGCCTTCGGGTCTGCCTTCCGGAAATGGTGCCGCGCGAATTGGTTCTGTGGCTCACGGGGTGTTGATGGCCGTGGCTTCGGTGTTTTTCTACAATTTTCTCATTCTTTCCTCTTGAAATTTGACATATAAAAAAAAGGTTACCACATGTTAGTTTGATTAATCATTGTATGATTTTATGTATATAGAAGAGGGATTGGACTCTAATAATTACAGGTATAGAGGGATTATATTGCATTAATTCAAATATTCTTGTATTTTGTATAACATTACATCCATCTCTTATTATTTTCATTTTAAATCGGTACAAGATTTGGGTGGTAATGCATATCGAAAAGTTCAAAATAAAAGGACTAATAAAATGAGATGGAGAAGGAGAAAGTACGTTTGTGAAACACAGGTGTTTTTGGTCAAGTTATTAATATATTGGCTTATTTTTTTACAAATATTTCTTGAGAAATGTTAATGTCATATTTTCCCTTAATTGTAATGTTTTTACATATATTTTGTTGTTTTTTCTTCTTACAATAGTATCACTTATTATTAAAACAACTTTTTCATTTCTTCAAAGTGAAAAATCCATTAAAAAGAGCACAAACACTCCAATTTCATCTTAGTCCTCTCTCTCTCTCTCCAGAAATTTCCCAACCTAAATGCTTTACATATACTTTATCAAAAGCATCCATATTTAGACCTGATGCTACAAACAGCTCCAACTCTTTGTTCTGCCTGTTAAGAATGGCCTCACTGCATCACAAACCGACGCTCTGAACTCTTCTCGCGCCTTCTCGATTGAAAACGCTCCTCTCTTTCGACCAGTCCCTGCAACATTGAAGGATGGATTTCAAGTAAACGGGACGATTTTCCAGTCGCATATGCAGATCTAATTTGAAGAACTCAAGTAGTAGTAAGCTAGGATGTGTGGTGCCTTCTTAATGAGTCGATCACACCAGGTACGTGATCCATGATGATGTCCAAGAGAGTGCAGAGAAGGACTCAGTAATCATCAATGCCCTCTGAATTAGTTCCTTCTGACACCTAAACTTGAACCTATTCAAACTCAAACTACAATAGAAGTTCAATTCCCAACATCAAATCTTCAAAACTCTTTCTTGCTTTCTTTCATATTGCACTTCAAAATCATTCACGAACGCTGGGACTAATTTGATCGAATTCTGACACTCATAATCACATATTGATGAATGATGATCACTTGAGGGGAGTGAAACCACTTTTAACATACTGCAAACAAGAAAAGGGCATGTTGAGCAGTTTCTCCACTTCTACAGCTTTCGAAATCAGACCGTTCAGAATCAAACTCCAATCCGTACTGTCCTTGGGTCTACCTAGACCTCGGCACAGGAGAAAACAAGTGTTGTACACCCACGGCACAGGAACCGTATATGCAAAACCATTGCTACCCTTATCTATCAGCAAATCCCTATACGCATCGCATACTCGAGACACGTGCTTCCCCATAGGCAAGAAGGAGACCTGCGGCAGATTAGGCGCGTCGAGATCCAGCTCCACATCCGCGTGCAGGTTCACCACGACCGTGCCGTGGTCCGGATGGAGGCGGGACCCGAGCGATTGGAGGAACGGGGAATCGGGGTCCCAAAGCTTGTGTGGGAATATGTCTTCCCCGTCGTAAGCGTCGATGAAGATGATGTCGTAGACGTTGGAGCTCTCGAGAATGAACGTCTCTGCGTCTGAATTGAATAGTAGGATCCTTTCGTGAGTGCCTTTCCACAGGACTTCATCAAGAGGATCTGGCTTTGCACGAGCACGCTTTTTGCAGGGAGATGTGGCTCCGAAAGAAGGGAACCCCATAGCTTGTGTTGAGGCTGAGATTACGATTGGATCGATTTCGACCGAGTGAACCAAGGCACCTGAAAAAGCTTTAGAGAAGAGTAAGAGGCGAAATCTTTGGACAAATCAACGTGCTTCTTCAAGCTAGAGTTCAGAATTTTTCATAAAAGTATCAGAAATGCAGAACTATAACAAATATAATGCACCAATTCAGTTCAATCTCAACCAAACACTATATTATTGAAGCTTATATAATATATATTGATAAGTTCTTGAGCTAACTGATAGAAACAGCTCCTTTAGCAATGACAAATTCAGAGAATAATTGGAGTGCCATCCTTAATTGTCTTGGGCAAAACAAATAACACGGTGCTCGTTCTTTTTAAGCTAGAGTGCGGAATCTTCATAAAACAACTCAAATGTATCATAATAGCAAACGGAGAGTACTGATTATTGATTAAGTATCTAATGCCTGAGTTATCTACGCAGATATAAGCAGCTGCGTGCTTTGGTGCATAATTCACTTGCACATAGTCATATTCCTATAAAACTGCAGACTTCAGCAAAATAACAGGAGTGGAGTACTACCCTTATATAGTGACTACATTGGTCCCTGTCAAGAAAAAAACAAATCTTTATTTGAATTTCACGATATATAAAACTAAATATTGCAGTTAATACGACAGGCAATCGTATTGAACTATAATACAAGATCCAATTGCAACTGCTTCCTTATGATAAGAACCACCAAAAAAACGATATGCCATAAAGGTCTAACGCATAGGATGTGAGATCACTAGATGCAAAAGTGGTAACCTGGGATTTCACTAGCCAAAAACAAAGGTATACTTCCTCCACCATGACCAATACATAGAACATTCAAATTTTGCTTCCCAAGTATAGCATTCTTCATGAGATCATAATTGCATGATGCGAAGGTAGCTAATCCAGCAGAGATCATACTCTTTACATCTGCAACAAATAAAGCCATAAATCAGTGAAACAGAGTCCAAACTCTTGCTCAGCAGTTAGAGAATGACGAACTCGTATATATTATGGAGGGGAAGATGCATGAATACAATCATGAACAAGCAACTCTTTCTCAGAATCTGCTCTAAATTCAGCTTGATCACTACAATTTGAGCTCAATGTATCAATTTGACACCGTCATTAGGATTCTAGATTAGTGGACGAAACGAATTCAAAGAAAATTTGAAATTCTCTCCAACACCAAGTGGCGCACAAGAATTGTATATAAACAAAACATTTTACGTGATGATGTGCTTTCTTAGATTGAAAAAGGAGAAAATTTGGGCGGAAATTACATGGTACAGCCAGGCAACGAGGCTGCTGCATAACGCACTCAGAGCCAGCTTCATCTCCTTCTTCTTCTCTTCGCGCGATCAATACTTTAACGGTGCTTTCGCGAGTAAAGTCATTGAAATGGAGCGTTCTCCATTCATAACCACAAACTCGGAATTTTTCGCCAGCTTTTGAACCTGGAAAAATCTCATCGTACCTCCGTTGAAGCCATTTTTCAGTTCTTCCCCAGTGAAACCTGTCCTGCGTCAATGTAATTCGTCAATGGCGATAAAGCTAAATATAAATACATCCGCACGCACGCACGCACGCAAGAAAGACGTACTGGTTTAGAGCTAGGATGAGACTGAACAGAAACGACGCCGTTTCCATGGCGGGAGACTTCTCGGAAAACGGTGCGGCTGGAGGCGGAATCGCCGACCCACCACTCGGTGGAGTAAAGCCAGTCGCCTTCGTCCTCGATACGGCGGCGATTAATCGCCGTTGAGAAGCGGCGGAGCCTCGACTTCATGACTGAGCTCAGCATTTCGCCGCGTAATCGAAGCCCTAACTAAGCTCCAGCGTTGGCGATCTATGGGTAATGGTTTTAGGATTTCGCAAAAAACATATTTATAGGTCCTTCAACTATCATCTATACTGTTAATACCTCTATCTCATTTAATTAATCATATTTTCCATTTCGATATATTTCACTTATTAGTTCTATCTATACTACTATATAATAATTATCCACCCCCTATAAATAGTAAGTGTTACCCTTTTTGTTAGATGCGAAATGTCCAAAATACCCCCGCTTCTTACTAAAAATAGAAAGCGCTACACAGACAAACCCGGGTTCAAATCTCAGCGAGTGCATTTATTCTTTTTCTTTTTATTTCTACTTTTGGGTCTACTTTCTCCCAATAATTATTACTTAAACTAATATCTAATATTAATTTGCTTAATAAATTCTTTCGCATTCCAACACAAACACAATTTATATTTAATTCTTCCCGACGCAACGCGCGGGCAACACGCTAGTTTTATTGAATAAAAATGTCAATTTTTAATATAATTATTTAATAAATAAAAGTTTTATTTCTAAAAGCGTCAATCTTACTACCTCCATCTCATTATATTAGACACAATTATTATTTGGGAAGAAAACACGAAAAGTGAAGTGTGTGGTTGTAATTAGTTCTGAGGAGAAAGAATTAATGGTAGCCACGTATTCTTTGCTATTTTAAGAAATAGATCTAATAAATGAGATGTAACAAAACGAAAATAAATCTAATTTAACGAGATAGAGATAATAATAGTATATAATAAAAATATCAATATAAATCTATCCAAATAATATGGCCGTCTTTACCGAGTGCCCCCCATAATTAAATATACTTGAGATTGCCAAGGCATAGATGAATATGCTCAGGTTATTATTTTTTTAATACGTAGATTTTCCATTCTAAAATTTACGGTTTAGAAATTCATGTTGCATTGGTCCATAAATATGAAATGTTGACTAGACATTTTTTTTTCAGAAATCTATGCTCAATTCTAGTTAATTATTTCAAAATAAAACTAAATTGAGACGAGAGAAAAAAAAAGTGAGGAAAAAATTCGGTAACTCATAGCCTATGCCAAAAATTAGAATAAATTGCTTTGTTTGGATATTTTAATATTCGCAAGAGAATAAATGTACCCCATGTTTAACTTTTTTGACTTTTCAAGCATCTACGAGTTTTACAATATTGTTTCACATAAAAAAAATATTTTAAAATGATATTATAAAATTTATATTAAATTTCGTTGAAAATACGTATTCAAAAAGTTAAAAAACAAATAGGCCGCTTCGACCGGAAAAAAAATAAGTTGAATCGAGACGGGAGCAAAGTGGAGTGTCTGTTGTCCATTAAAATTTAAAAGAGAAGAAGCCGTCCATTTACATTGAAAGTCATGCGCGTTAAACCGCAATACTTCTTCCGTTCTCTTTGAAATTGGCCTATTTGTTTTTTTTACTTTTCGAATAGGTATTTCCACAATTGCAAGATATGGATATTGTAAAATTTTTAAAACAATATTGTAAAACTCGTATTGTGAAAATACGCATTCGAAAAAAAAAAAAAAAAACATACCAATTGGGAGGAAATGGATGAAATATTTACTTTACATTAGGAGAGAGAGGGAGACTAGCTTAGTAGTCTATACAATATAGAATGACAAAATATCTAAACACGTTTAAAGAGTCTTAATTCTAACTACAGACAGAGACAGAGTGAGAGAGGGAGAAGGAGATAACAGAGAGAAAGATCTCCATAAAATCAAGCTATACTCCCTCTACATACAGAGAAGCCTCTTCTAATTCTGGTTCCACAAAAAGAAAAGAAAAAACCTTCATTCTTGGTTTCTCCTCAACAATGGCTGAACGAAGGGAGAAGGGGAAGAAGTTCATAACCTCCGACGAGCTAAAGAAGCACAACAGGCCCGACGATCTCTGGCTCTCCATCCAAGGCAAAGTCTACGACGTCACCGCCTGGGCCAACCACCACCCCGGCGGCGCCACCCCACTACTCAACCTCTCCGGCAACGACGTCACCGACGCCTTCCTCGCCTTCCACCCCGCTGCCGCCTGGTCCCACCTCGAAAGCCTCTCCACCGGCTACCACCTCCAAGACTACCGCGTCTCCGCCGTCTCCAAAGACTACCGCAACCTCGCCGCCACCTTCACCAAAGCCGGCCTCTTCGAGATCAAGGGCCACAACGTCGCCCTCTCCCTCCTCGCCATCTCCCTCCTCCTCTCCGCCGTCGTCTGCGGCGTCGTGGCCAGCGACCGCTTCTCCGTCCACATGCTCTCCGGCGCCCTCCTCGGCTTCACCTGGATGCAGATCACCTACCTCGGCCACGACTCCGGCCACTACACCATCATGACGAACAGATCCTTCAACAAGCTGGCGCAGATCCTCACCGGAAACTGCCTCACCGGAATCAGCATCGCGTGGTGGAAGTGGACCCACAACGCCCACCACGTGTCCTGCAACAGCCTCGACTACGACCCCGACCTCCAGCACCTCCCCATGCTCGCCGTCTCCTCCGACCTCTTCCACTCCCTCACCTCCCGCTTCTACCACCGCCAGCTCACCTTCGACTCTCTCTCTAGATTCTTCGTCTCCTTCCAGCACTTCACCTTCTACCCCGTCATGTGCGTCGCACGTGTCAACCTCTACCTCCAGACCTTCCTCCTCCTCTTCTCCAACAGAAAAATCCAAGACAGAGCCCTCAACATCTTCGGCATCGCAGTTTTCTGGACATGGTTCCCTCTCCTCATATCCTTCCTCCCCAACTGGACCGAGCGGTTCCTCTTCGTCCTCGCGAGCTTCTGCGTCTGCGCGATCCAGCACGTGCAGTTCTGCCTCAACCATTTCGCGGCGGAGGTCTACATCGGAGCTCCGAAGGGGAACGACTGGTTCGAGAAGCAAACGAGTGGGACCATAGACATCTCCTGCTCCCCTAACATGGACTGGTTCTTTGGAGGCCTGCAGTTTCAGCTCGAGCACCATCTCTTCCCCAGGCTGCCCAGGTGCCATTTGAGGAGGATCTCGCCATTGGTGCAGGAGCTTTGCAAGAAGCATGGCTTGCCTTATGTCAGTCTGTCTTTCGTCGAGGCGAATAGGTGGACTCTCAGGACTCTCCGAACTGCTGCCATGGAAGCTCGCTCGCTCGCCAACCCCGCCTCCAAGAACTTGCTTTGGGAAGCTGTTAATACTCATGGTTGATCAGCTTTCACATATATATATTTTTTTTGTTTCTGGTTTCTGATTGTGTCCGAAGCTGTCGATTTCGGATGCTCGAGAACCTTATATGTAGGAACTGACTATGTTGATGAGTTTATTCTATTCATACTGTTTTTTCTAATGGTGATTTTAGAGATTCTCTCAGCAAGAAACGAGGCGTTGTAACTTGTTCTTAGATATGATATATAAAGAAGAGACAAACTACTACCTATTTGATCTTGATTGTGTTTAGTGTGTGTGCTCTGTTTCTGTTTTTTGTTCCATCAACTCTTTTTCAGTAGGGGAAGGTTTTTCAGACAAGAAGTCATGAATAATAACTTACTACTTCACAAAGAAGATGAATCCCCTTTTATTACATCAATACATAGTTTCTAAACATGGTTCTTAATAGCAGAGCTATATCCAGTCTGATCATCATAGTACTTAGACCAAAGCATGACACCTCCATACTTGCTAGACCGCTTGATCACAGGCAGAACCTTCTTGATCAACTCCGCCGCCGGAACGAACCCGGTCCCTGCTGCAGCAGGAGCTGCCGGCAGCCCCAAGAAGATCTTCGTCGCTGGAACAGATGAAGTCCAAACCTTCCACGAGCTCTCGAAATTCCCGATCTGCCCCTTGCTGTACTGGCAAGGAGGATTGTTATAGAACTGCACCCAAACGCAGTCGAAGAGGCCCGTCTTCAAGGCGCCGCCCATCCAAGCATCCGGGAACGGACACTGCGGTGCCGCGCTCAAAATGACCTTCTTGCCCCTGCTGCTGTACCCATGGAGTGCCCTCGCCAGCTCATCCCAGTGCTGGCTGGTCCCCCCCTCGATGTCGAAGTCGACCCCGTCCAGTACGGAGGCGCCAAGCGGACGGGAGGCAGAGCTCCCGCCTCCTCCTAGGAAGTTATTCCATAGGTAGGAGGCCAGAGACCTCGCCTCCTGGGAGGAGGCGAGGGTGTAGCCGCCAGCGCCTCCGCCTAAGGAGAGGAGAACTTTGACCCCCTTCTTCTGGCAGAACGTGATGTTGGAGCTGAGCACGGCGCAGCTGCCCACGGTGTACGGATCGCAGTGCCCTGCTAGGTTTAGCATCGGCTTCTGGCCATTGCCGAAGGAGGAGAGGAAGGCTAGGATGACGTACTCGAAGTTGCCCTCGGCGCAGGTTGAGGCTAGAGTACCTTCATTCCCGTTTTGCCCCCAATATATTGAGATCCCTCCTGCTTCAGATCCCACCACTAGTAGCAGCAGCAGTAGAGGAAGGATTGGTTTCTTGAAATTCATGCTCTCTACTCAAGTTGAAACTCCCTTTTTAGTTTGTGTGCTGGATTAGAGTAGAGATGAGTGGATTTTATAGGCATCTTTTTAGATTTGATTTTGTCAGTAATTGTTGTCGTTTATGCTTGAGAAACGGAGAAGAATGGCCACGCAGTTTTAATAATTTGGAAGCATAAACTGGAAATGGTGACTGTATGTGTGTATTTTAGTTAAGAGAAGATATGGTTGCATGTCTTTCAGGAGTTGTCTGTTTTCTGACAAGCCTATTCTAGGAGCAGCATTCATGTAGAAATCTTTGTCTGCACTTTTGGCAGGTTGTGAAGGTTTAATGATTTTCTGATTTCTATAATTGGCATGCTTTGGATTGTCAGTTAGGAGAGTGACTACTCGCAGAGGATGTTTTATTTAACTAATTTGTTAGATTTTCAGTTTACATCACATGTGGGAAGTATTCTGTCACTGGAGACAAATCAAGATTATTTTGATTACTACCTCCTTCCCACTTCATCTCATTTCCTTATGACACACGAGCCAAGGAAATGAACCCACTAAGGAATTAAGAGAAATTAAGTAGAAAATTCATATGTTAAATTATTGAAAAAAATAATGTAGTGTATATATTGTAACTAATACTACCTCCATCTCTTGGCATTAGTCCCACTTCTTTATGTCAATCAATGCACGCTTTTTCAC
>JAOWBJ010000058.1:1642509-1654147 GCA_028566335.1 Monarda citriodora
AGCATCTAAGTTAGAATTCTCCATTACCTCTCGGGAAGGTCCCGAAATTGTTGATTTTTTCTTCGTGGGTCAGGATAGGTCTATGCCCACTTTTGCACATTACTCCAGCGCTATAGGTGTTGAGATTGTAAATAGTTATCCCACCCCCCTTGATCTGTCTGTGATTAGGGAGTTAGAGTCTTCGTATTTTTTGCCAAAAAATGCGGCATTTATTATTCCGGGCCCACTGGATCGGGCCTGTGCCCATCCGGTGGGGTTTGTAACTATTTATGAAGACGTTCTGCATCGCGGCCTTCGATTTCATTTGCATCCAGCCTATAAAGATCTTTTAGAAATCCATCGATTGCCATTAGGGCAGTTGACCCTGAACTCCTTCATACTTTTGTCCTTCCTGGAGTCTAAGGCTGAAGAGCCTACGACTCGGGACATGATATTTACATTTTTTACCTTTAAGATTTCGTCGAGCTGGTATTACGCATCGCCGCGGACTGATTTCAAAGTTTGCCTGCCGAACAAGGTCCAAGGTTGGCACTCGAAGTTCTTTTATATGCGAGCTGCTGACATTGGTGTACCTGAGTTTGCCTGGCGAACTGAAACCTTAGACAAGATTACTCTGCTGAATAAGTACCCCGCCCTTAAGGCTAGGTTAATTAGTGAGTACGTGGTGAAGACCAACCCTTGTGATCCTTCTGCCGAAGTGGAGATGGTGAAGGGTAAGTATCTCGTCTTTTAAAGTAGTTGTCTTCTTTTTGTATTGTTTTGCCTGCTATTCCGAACTGATTTTTCTGTTCGCTGTTTGCAGTGTGGTTTGAGAGAGTGGTTGTGCCGAAGAAGAAAGGCAAGCGATCTGCTACCGCTAAGCCTGCGGCGTCTGCTTCGAGCTCGGAGCGGACTATGACCAACGTTCTGTCCCTGCAAATCGGGGATCACTCTCCGAGGGAGCAGCCCTTCAAAAAACTCAGGAATGGGATGAAGGGGCCGACGATGCCTCTCACTGTGCTGTCAGAGGCACCGGTCGACCTGACCGAGGATCCAATTGATCCACCGGCTCTCTCTGATGCAGAGATAAGTGTTCTACGTATATCATGTGACATGATGTTGTAGATAATGTATGCTTATATTGATGTTGCGATCTGTGCAAAGAGCCAAGAGCTTGAACTCGCAGGGTTTAGCCGTGCTGGAGAAGGCAGCTGCTGACAGGGTCGCAGTGGAAAAGGCAGAACAGATCAAGCAACTGAGCTCGAAGCTGGAGGAGGCCGAGGTGCGAGCTGCTGCTGCTCGCCGAGAAGTGATGGCTGCCCGTGAAGAGGTGGCCTCGACTAAGGATGAGGTCGGGGAAATGGCGAACCAGAGAGACGGACTGAAGTCTGAGGTTGTGGCTGCTCAAGGCCCCATGTTGCGGGCTTTCGCGGAGAGGCGCTGCTCTCCAAAAGGTTCGTGAAGCTGGCCTCCACCGCCGGGAGCGTACTCGGGGAGGAGTTCGCTATAGAAGCTCGTGAGGCGGCACAGAAGGACTTCCCGGACTTGGAGAGCAGCCAAGCCTTGGCATATGAGATCTGGGCGAGTCTTCAAGAGTTCCCTTTGCTAAAGGAACTTGAGGATGCTTCTGATCTCCTTACTGCTGAATTAGTTCGCTCAATCGAAGTGGACTGTGATCTCGACATGGAGGCGTGCATCGCCAAAGCTGGGAGGAAGGATACTCCAGAAGATGCGGAGACCCTGAGAGACGACCCTGAAGATAGGGTTTGATCTCTCTCCTTTGTAAAAAAATTTCTTTTAGTAGTCCTTCCCTCGTAATCACAGTACCTCTAGGGTACTGCTTTTGTTGTTAATAAAAATGAACATTTTCTGCACCTCTCTGAGCTCATTTAATTACTGTTTTTCCTTTAATCAGTCTCCATCTCCCGAGATATATGATGCGTCGCCTCTTGTTGACCGCATAAACGAACTATTAGACTCGCTTGAGGCTGTGAAAGTTGAAGTTTCTTTTTGGAAAAGCAAGTGTCAGCAATCTGATGCCTTAGTTGTAGCTGGGAGTAGTTCAGCGAGCGGACTGGAGGGCGAGCTGAGTCATTGGAAGGAGGAGTATAGCCGAGCTGTTGAGGAGAGTGAGCGCATTGAAACTTCGGCACAGATCAAGTATGATAGACTCCATGCACGGTATACTCTGCTCCAAGACAAGCTAAAGAAAAGCAAGAGCGAGTTGAAGGAGGCGAATAGCGAGCTGAAAGCAACTGATAGGATGGCGCAAGAGCATGCAACGTACAAGCTCTTTGTGCAGCGAAGTGGCGGCGTTCCAATCTCAAAGGTTAGGAAGCTCGTCACGAAATGCATTGCATATGGTCGGTAGGATGACTGCGAGCCACTTGTGTTGCATGATCAAATCCTCGAGCTGAAGAGTATAGCTAGATTTTACCAAGTCATCCTTGACAAGTACCCTTCGCTTTGTAAGCTTGTCGGGGATCGGTCATATGTGGAGGAGGCTGGTCCTTCTACTTCTGTTGTCGCTGTGCGCCAGCCCGTGCGAGCTGTGGAGACTGGTCGAGCTCAACCTGCGACGTCTAGAGTTCGTCGAGGCGGAAGATCCACAGGTCGGAGTATATCTGGCCGTGGGGGAGGAAGGGGACAAGGTCGAGGCTTCGACCTCGGTCGTTTTCTTAACACGAACTTCAGTTCTAGTGAGGACATCGTGAACCTTTGTTGAGCTTTAGTCCTGCCAATAGGCCTCCCCGACCATAGTGTTGTAGTAGGAAATTTGTATTATGTAATATTGTTCTCCTTTGATGAATAACAGAGTGTTGGTATTTCGCCATTCTTTACTTATCTTTGCGAACTGTTTTACTTCTCTTTTGCTTTGACATGTGTCTCTACTGTTGGATATTTTAGTGTAATTGGATTAACTTGATTGATTGATCGGTATTATCATAATAATACATCATTTAAGTTAGGAGGTGCGGAGTGCCCACTTATTTGAATTTATTATGATGTTAAGGGAGTTGTCCTTAAGGAGCGGGTTTATATGAGGTCGAGCTCGTCAGTTCGTTCGTCAGAGCTCGTCAGTTCGACCTCATCAGTTCGTCAATTGGACCTAGTCAGTTAGTTAGGTCAGCTCGACGTGGAACTGGTGCAATTTGACTTCGTCAGTTCGTCAGCTCGTCAGTCCACCTGGCGAGGGGCAGTTTTGAAAAACTGACTTAGCAGTTTTTTGACACAAAAAATGTCAATAACTGTTGACCCGTTTAATATATTCACTTTTATCTGATCAATTGGATAAGAGAGGTTCTTCTTCATCTCAAATACAACATACCAAAAGTTCAATAACACTGCATTGTATCCGATCGAATAATTCGATAGAACTGTCGAATTGATTTGATCTGAAAGTGCTTCACGCCTTTCAGTGTATCCGTTTTTTTCGTTATTTTTGATATCTCCCCAACGAAAGATCAAATCAAATTTTCTGTAAAGATGACGAACACCGAGTCTGTCAAGGATACAGCGAAGAATTTCACAAAGTTGGATAAGTTCACCGGGCAGGACTTCTAACGCTGGCAGAAGAAGATGCATTTCATGTTGACCAATCTCACGGTGGTGTACGTTCAGAGTACCCCAATGCCCAAGGAAGTTGAAAACGAAACTTTGGAACAAACAAGGAGACGCATGAAGTGGGAGAATGATGATTACATATGTCGTGGACACATTTCAAACGGTATGTCTGATCCCCTCTTTGATGTGTATCAAAACGTAGAATTTGCTAAGGAACTGTGGGATTCCCTCGAAGCCAAATATATGGCAGAAGATGCCTCAAGCAAGAAGTTTCTTGTTGGTAATTTTATAAATTACAAAATGGTAGATTCGAGGCCTGTCATGGAGCAGTATAACGAACTGCTTAGGATATTGGGACAATTTGCCCAATATGATATGAAAATGGATGAATGCATTTCTGTTTCTAGTATCATCGATAAGTTGCCACCCTCCTGGAAAGAGTTTAAAAATAATCTGAAACATAAGAAGGAGGAACTGACTTTGGTTGAACTTGGAAGTCATTTCCAAATTGAACAATCCATACGTGATATGGAAAAGGTTTCTGTCGATGATACTAAAACTGTGGCTCGTTCCTCCGTCAATATGGTGGAAGAGGGTGAATCGTCAAAGGCTGGGTCTAAGGCTGGCAAAGGGAAACGAAAGTTTCAAGGGAACAACAGTAAGGCTCCTAATAAGAAGCCTAAACTGACTTGTTGGAAGTGTGGTAAATCCGGGCACTTCAAGAAGGACTGTAGGTCTGGAAAGGGAGGAGGTAAAGGGAAAAACGAGGCTGGTGCTAGTGGATCCAAGGATCCTGAAAAGCAATCAGGTTCGTTTTTGATACCCAAAGATCATTCTGTTGAGAATTATGTGTCCATAATCTCTGAAGCATTTTATGTGCATGATGATGATATCTCATGGTGGGTTGATTCTGCAACATGTCATGTATGCAAAGATCTTCAATGGTTCAAGGATTTCAAGCTAATTGAAGATGGATCTTTATTAAAGATGGACAATGTTGCTACTGAACCCATCAAATGACTAGGATCAGTTAGACTAATGTTCACCTCTGGAAACTCTTTGTTATTAAATAATATTTTGTTTGTTCCTGGTATTCGTTAGAACTTGGTGTCTAGTATTTTGTTGAACAATTGTGGTTACAAACAAGTGTTTGAAAGTGACAAGTATATCTTATCGAGACATGGTTCCTTTGTTGGTTTTGGTTATTTGACTGGTATGTTTAAGTTGAATTTGGATGTTTCGTTTATTAAGAATTCTCTTTGCATGGCTTCTACTAGTTCTAGCAATACTTTGAGCAAATCAGAAAATGATTTTTGCTGAGCCAACTCGGTTTTGCTAGGAGATTCTCCCTTTCTGCCAATAGCTTTTGCCTTTCCGCTTCACTTACTTCTGAAAATGATTTTTGCTGAGCCAATTCGGTTTTGGTCTATTCAAGCTCCTCCTTGAGCGAATTTTGCAATGAGGTGGCCTAAGCGAGGTGATCGTTTAGCGACTGGCAGGTACTTTCCAAGACTCCGAGCCTTGCTGCGGCAGTCTTATTCGTTTCCTCCAATCTTCCCTTCAAGGATTTGTTCTCTCCGACAAGCTCTTTGATCCTAACATCGACAGCATTCTGAGCGTTTTTGGAATCCTGAGCGATCTGCAGCAGCTCTTGCAAGCTAGGCACTCTTTCCGGAACAAGAGTCCTTATATTCGGGTAGATCGGTATATTCGGGTAGATCGGGAGCAGGGCCTCCTCCATCTTCTGCCAAGCTGCTCCAAAGTCCATCATCTCATGGAATTCGGAAAACCCAAAGTAAGAGAGGTTTTTCGCTTCTGATAATCGTAGCTCTTCTCTGCTGGACTTGTCTATGGCCAAAAAGATTTTGTAGAATTATGTCCCTCGGATGGTGGCATAGTCAAAGCAGCTCCCCGAAATTTTCCTTCATTTCTTCGCTCAATTCTACATTTGCAAAGTGACGAGCAATGTCGCTTCACAGCTTTTGCTTCTCTAGATCCAATAACGTCGCTTGACCTTCTCCAGTATCTAGCTCATCATCACTTAGTAACTTTCCTAATTCCAACTCTCTTTCTTCATCTTCCAGATACGCCATATAATCCCCTTCTCCTTCTCCTGCTCCTTCATCGAGCGGATCTTGAATTATAGCTTTACCTTTATCAATAGGTTGAGAGATAAGGACAGATGACTCTTGAACGATCGAGTCCAGAGTGGACTTCTCCAAAGCGGGAATGTCCAGAGCGGACAAGTCCCGAGCGAACTCAGCAACATTATCTCAAAGCGAACTAGAATTCGCTCCAACTTCCAAATTCGCTCCACTTTCATTCATTTGCTCTTCCTCTTCTTCTTCTCTTGCTCCATTAACCTCTTCTTCTCGAACAACCTCTTCATCCTCTACTTCTCTTTCTTGCTCCTCTTCTCCTTCATTTTCTATCTCTACCTCCTGATCATCCACTTCTTCCTCTCCTGATTCTACAACCTCTGTCTCTTCTGAATCAATAGCTTCATCTCCTTCGGATTCAGGTACCTCTTCTTCTCCTTCATATTCTGATTCGTTTTCAGTTAAGGAAAAACTGACTGAGCGAGTTTTCCTTTCCTCTGACTCGCTTGCTTCGGATTCGCTTGTTCCAGAATCTCCTTCTCCTAAAGCGCGAAGAGGCATAATATCCACTACAGGCTCCTTAACAATCAATCTTTGAGAGATTGGAATGTTATCCTCATCATCACCTTCCTTCTCCGGCTCATCCACTAGAACTCGCTTCTCCATCGTCTTTGATTTCTTCTTCGCTGGCTTCTTTGCTTTAGCTGGCGAATTAGCCTTCTCCGCTTCAGTTAGTGGAATGAGCGGTATCACTAACTGGTCACTTATCGCCCCGTCTTCATCATTCTTATAGAGCGACCGCTTGACTGGTTAGAAACTGAAGCGGTATTAAAACAACTCTCCCCTTCCGTCCTATTGGTCCCAAAGCACGAAGAATACACGTAGAGGGGGGTTAATACGTGTGTAAGAGGTTTTAAAATCTTTTTCAAATTTTGGAGCATATTTAAGAAATCCCCTCTAGAGTGAATAAAATCGCTTGAGACAAGTTGAGTGACTTTTCTTCAAGTGGTCTCTTGAGAAAAGTCACTTGACCAAAGTCTTAAGCGAGCGGAAGTTGATGATCAAAAAGTGCTTGGTTTGAGAAATCTCTTGCTTTAATAAATCTCTTGGTTTGCTTAGTGAGTGAGTGAGAGTGAATATGCAGTAAGCAAATAAAGTAAGCTTTGAAGACAAGAAGAGAAATTGACACAAAGGATTTTTATAGTGGTTCGGAGCAGTTCTCTGTTTCACCTAATCGTGCTCCAATAGAAAGAGATCTACTAGTAGCAAGCGATAAGATAACCCAAGTCGAATTCATAGGGAAAGTCCAACAGGGAATCAATTATGCAGAGAAACACACACGGCATAAAATAAACACCCTAAATCTAAACACAGGAAATTGTGGGGAGTTTTCTAAATCCTACGAAAGCAGTAAATTAAAGCAGTAAAGAAAACAATAAGTCTAATCTAGAGAAAGCAAGTAAAACTACCTAGGCATGGAAAATAAAAGAAAGCGATAAATCCTAAAACTACGAGAGAAATAAACAAAGCAATTAAAGACATGGAAAAGAAATCTAGATCTAGGAATTGAAATCGAACGAAGAAAATAAATCTAAACCTAGAATCAAGGCAAGAAACAAATCAAGAACTCTAACCTAGACTTGGAATTGAAATAAACTTGAAAACCTAAAACGATTAAAACGAACAATTGAAATCTAAACTTAAACAAGCAATAAAGAACGCAATAATATAACTAAGAACTCAGGAGATTCAAGAACATAAATTAAAGCAAGGATTAAAGAACAAGAACGGAAGAAGAATTAAGAACGAAAAACCGATTGTATTGAATCTTCAAGTCTTGAGTCTCCAAAGCTTCAACCAATAAAATAGAGAGAAAACAATGAAAAACTGAGTAAAAAGTCGTGGTCTATGGTTTCTAGGGTTTACAAAGATATCACATATTTATAGATGCAAAAACCTAATAAAATAAGGTAATTTCCGGGAGAGAAAATCGCGAGCCGACGGCAGCGCTGGCCCTGTGCTTCAGTAAGCGCGCCGGCGGACGCGGGGTATGGGCCAGCGAGCGCTGGCCCTTCGCTCCAGTCTGCTCCGGGTTTCGCTCCTTCCTTGCTCCATTATTCGCTTCCTTCTTCGCTTCTTCTTCATTGTCCACCACTTCTTGACCGAAAAGAACGTAAATTCCACCAATTCTCCTACAAGACACAAATACAAAATACGCAAGTTAACACGAACAAAAATGCATAAAAACAAGACTCAAACACTACAAAATACTAAGGAAAAATAGATACAAAAATAGTGCAATCAATGGCCGTGATCTTCGTGGAAGAAGTAGTATTTATCCTGGCTCCGCCTCTAGGTGGACTTCATCATAGGCTTTGGTTTTTTGAACATAGCCGAGTGGAGTTCGAAAATTTCAGCCCTTGACTTCGTCAATGGCGCGTATTGAGGCTGAGGCTTCTCTGGATTAGGACGAGGTCCGAGCCTGGATTGCACGGGTCCCGGCTGGAGTTTGTCAAAAGCAATCCGGGGAGCTCATCCTTGATCGCCGCGATCCTCATTTTTCTTCTTTTCACCCCGGACCGAGCTGTTTAGGATTCTCTTTCTTCGGTCCGCCTCATCAGCTCGGGCGAACTAATCCGCAATATTCCACATCTCCTGTGTAGTTTGTGGATTATATTTGACGAGCTCCTTGTATAGAGCTCCGGGGAGAATTCCGTTTTGGAATGCTGAGATGACAAGCAGATCGTTGATGTCGTCCACTTGTAAGCATTCTTGGTTGAACCTCATCATAAAGTCGTTAATTTTCTCGTCACGACCTTGACGGATTGATAAGAGTTGAGCCGAAGTGGCTCGTGCTTCAGCTTTCTGGAAAAACCTTCTATGGAAGGCTGCCATTAAATCGCCATATGATATGATACTGCCAGGGGGCAGGCTATCAAACCATTGTCGGGCATTCTCGGCAAGTAATTTTGGGAAGAGTTTGCACATGTGCACCTTGTTGAGGCGCTGATTAACAATGTTGTACTGATATCTTCCAAGAAAATCGTGAGGGTCGACGAGACCATCATAAGATAGTGGGAAGACTCTGTAATTGTTGGGGAGAGGGGTCTGCATGATATCATCAGAAAAAGGAGTTCGGAGTGCTCCGTACACTCCAAACCCTTCATTACGAACTGTTGAGACATGAGTTCGTGTTGGCGAGTGACTCTGTTCGTAGTGAGTACTCCGGTGGCATATTGCTCCGGGGGCCTTCGTTCCTCGGGTGGCGAGAAGAGGCTTCAGCCTCCCTTTCACGAGTCTGGGACGGCTCTCGTCCCCTTCGGAGGAAGTTTAGAAATTCCTCCTATTTTTCCTCCAGAAATTGCTTGACAGCCTCGTTGAGATCGGGATGTTCGTACTCTGGCTCAGTTCTTTGGGTCCTGGTAGGACCGGATCTTTCCACTCTAGAACTAGGGGTAGGATCCCTTTCGTCTAGGAAGGGAACATGATCTTGAACAGGGCATTTACCGGCTCGGTGGCTTGGACCCACGCTTCCTCGTCCATTGCGGTTGTCTCGGGTTCTCGTCATTATGTATCAGAAGTAGAAAAACGTAGATCACAATAATTTGTCAGTCACAGACGGCGCCAGTGATCGATCCCACTTTTCTTAGGAGATATTAAATGACGAAAATAAAGAAAAACACACAAAGATTTATGTGGTTCAATCTACTTGAGGTAGATCTACGTCTATGGCAGGGGAAGTATTATGCTTTTATTGTTTGAGAGTATGATTGCAATACAATAGTGAACGTAACCCATTCTAATCAACCTATTTGCTATTTATACTTGTAAACTCTGTGTTTGGGCTTGCAGGCCCAATAGATAGGTGTGCTTAACTGCCACGAAGGAGTAGTGGCGGTTGAAAAGATCGTGGGGTGATGGAGCCTGGATAAGCGTGTAACCGCATACTCTGATAACTGCTAACAATTCTTAAATACTCGATGGCGGAAAAAACTACAAGGCTGGAGCTGCTTTATACCGAAGTGCGCTATGGTGACCCCTTTATGCCGAAGTGCTAGGCTTTGGCTATTTTACGTCGAAGTGCTTTCACCTTTAGGATGTCTTCATTGGACGGAGTTTGCCTTGGACCCGGGTCGGTTAGGAAGCCTCGAACCGGAGTGCATTATCGAACTGAAATCTTTGCTGGGCTTTCGGAATTGGGCCGACTCACTCGAGACAATGTTATTACTAGGCCAAATTTTCATGACCCTCTGATTGGGCTTGAGAGATTTAGGTCATATCCGATCAACAATATCGTTGTTTGATATCGAGTTGTTCCTCTGGTTTTTTAACATGAATCATGAGTGACTAAATGAGAATCTAGCCGTCTTAAAATGAATTTTATTCCCTCACTGATACATAAAATTTGTAAGCTCGTCAACGTAATTTATTTTTCCTAGAATCAGAAAATTTGCCTCAATACGTATATTTGTGTATCAGTGTATGGAACATCCAAAAAAAAGTTATTGGTGAATGTTATGATAAAAAAATTAAAAAAAAATAATAAAATCCTCAGAAAAGATGTGGTGAGTCACAGTCTAATTCTGCAAAATTTTAGAAGCAAAAGCAGAGACAGCAAACCGCCATCTATTATTAGAAACTGGGAGTATAAATTCGAGGATTTTTTTGTCTCATTCTTCATGTAAGAATATAAAAAAAGTAAAAAGTAAAAAAAGAGAAAAGAAGTTCATGTAAGATAATTGAGGAACTCAGCAGCAGTGGCAACAGCACCTCCAGTTATGGCATCCAATACTATCTTGTCCCTATCATTGTTGCCTGCTGCCGATACAATTGCGCCAGTCAGAACTCCTCCGATCATCGCATTTTTCTGCACGATTACAGCTCATTCCATCAAGATTCATGTAAATATCAACTGGCAGTATACAAGATATTTGTGAACAAAAATGGGAATTGAGATTCACAAGTCCTGTTGATATTTGTTTCGAGACAGTAGTAGATTATTATACAATATTGGTGAGGAAGTTACCCAATCTCTGGTTCCACGGACTCGTTCCACTCCATACTCCATTCCAACGTAAAGTCCAGCAACTGTACCTGCAGTCCGAAAGAAACAGATTCTTACTTCAAAAATGCTAGCTTCTTTCATAATACACATGAAGTAGGCATGCAAGTGTTACTCACCCCAGTACGCGCCCTCTTTACACATTTTCTTGAGCTGTGGAAGCAAAAATATTTGGTTGGTTGTTATTTAAAGAGGCTAAAAAAGCATACGAGTACAATTGTAAAGTGCTTACATCACCAACCAAAAGAATTCCTCTGTGCTTATATTCACCTTCTTTTCTATGTCCATAATTTAAACTAAAGATCAGGTTGTCACTGAGTTCATATATGCCGGGAGAAACGCATGCATGCATATACACACCTAAAAAATCTCATGTTCTTAAGGTTCACAATGGAGAAATAGGTAAGGGATTCGAGTGTAATCACTATTTTGTATTTTATTCATAAATTAGACAGTTATATGGAAGGATTGTAGGCATTGATCAATGCATGCTCCATGGCATTATGCACTTATCTAAGAGGTTCATATCGAGACAGTCATACATTAGTAGTATCTCAAGGATAGCAATACTGTCATGTCATCACAATAAATGGGGAAAAATAACGGGATAAGCCTCTCACCGAGTGTTCGAAGTTGTGTTTTGAGACTTTCCCTGCAATGTGTGCAAGCAAGCACCATGTCAGAAGTATTGAGGATCCAATTTACAGAGAACATCAACCCCAATAATCACAAGAAGAAGGCATCCATGAACCATGATGATCGAGACTCGGAATGCGATCGACTCAACCTACCTCAAATTCGAAGAAAACAATAATTTCCTTTGGAATTTAGGGATTCTGTAATTCTATAAACATCCATGGACCATGATGATGAAGAATGAATCAGAAACATTAATAGCAACGCATGAGTTAATTATTTCCATAGTAAAACAAAT
>JAOWBJ010000058.1:1666990-1678455 GCA_028566335.1 Monarda citriodora
CAATAGCCACCAAGCGACTATTGGTATGGCTCCATTTGAGGCCCTTTATGGGAAGAAGTGTAGATCGCCGCTCTACTGGGATGGGGTGGGAGAGAGGAAAGAGCTTGGCCCTGAAGCGATAAGCGAAATGATAGATACCATAAAGCAAATAAGAGTTAGAATGAAAGAGGCCCAGGACAGACAAAAGATTTACGCTGATCGCAAGCGGAGCGAAGTCGAGTTCGCCGTAAGCGACAAAGTTTTCTTGAAAGTGTCTCCACTTAAAGGAGTGATACGCTTCGGCGTAAGATGGAAGTTGAAGCCCCGTTTCATTGGGCCATACGAGATTCTAGAGGGAATATGCCCTGTTGCCTATAGGTTGGCCTTGCCGCCAAGCCTGAGTAGTGTGCATAATATGTTTCATGTGTCTCAGCTCCGTAAATACGTTTACGACCCAAGGCACGTAATCCGGCAAGAGGAGATTGAGCTCGCTCCCGATCTAAGCTATGAGAGTCGACCTGAAGCGATCTTGGATCGCAAGGTACAACAACTTTGGAATAAGTCTATTCCTTCGGTAAAGGTTTTATGGAAGCACCAAGACCTATAAGAGGCCACTTGATAGCTTGAAGAAAAGATGCTAGAGAGGTACCCCGAGTTGTTTGAGTAGATAAGCAAAATTTCGGGATGAAATTTCTTTTAAGGTTGGTAGGATGTAATGACCCGAATTTTAGAAATAATAAAATAAGTATTTCGCTTCAAGGTTTCATATATTGTCTCTAAGGAGAAGGTTTTAAGTTAAATTTATGATATCGCTGAGGCTAAGCACCCCGGGTGCCTAAAATAGAAAAGCAAGAAGTAATTATTGTTAAATGTTGAAAGCAATCTGCGAATCGCTTGAGCTCATTCCCGAGAATTAAAGTTTAAAGAGTGGCGAGTCCGCTCCAAGCAGTTCGGAGTGGCTCGGAGGTTGCTTCAACTCTCGGAGAGCGAAGTGTAAGTCCGCTGGAACAAGCGGAAGCGAGTTGAGAAGCTCGCTTAGGTAAGTCCGCTTGAGCAACACGACAAGTGCGCGAGGCGCATTTATTACCTGTCAGCCAACTTTTCTGAGAACACGCCACAACCCTAGTTGACCAAAGCTAGGCGTCCTTTTCCACAAAAAGTCATATCAGACGTTACTTTAATTCAAAAACATTTATTAAAAAATAGTTACATTTCTTTCTCATTTATTTTATCCAAACCAGAAAATGGAGTAACATCCCTATAAATACCCCACCCCAGAACTTATTTTCTCACTTCACTACAACTTCAAAATTTTACTCAAAACTTAACAGAGAGAGAAGACCGAGAGTAAGGAGAGCTGGCCGAGAACTAGATCTTTTTGGAAGTAGAAGTTTCAAGGTAAAACCCCAACTGTTTTTCTTCAAATGTCTGAGTATTTCATTCAAGGCTTAGCCAGAAAGTCTTTTCAAAACAAATATGGGCTTCTTATGTTTTTCACTGAGTTTCTGTTTTGGCTACAACAAATTCTTGAATTTATCTTTTGAGTCTTTTGAGTTTTCCATCTGCCGTGATGAACTGTTCGGATGAAACCAAAAGTTGCGGATTTTCCACCAAAATGTTTCCCTAGCCCAAATGCTTCCTTTAAAAGATGAGAAAAGTCCTACTTTCTGTTAAAAGGTTTCTTGTAGTGGGGAAAATACGTAAGGGTATTTTGTTAGAGATCTGTTTTCAGAGATAAGAAGAATAGTTAGAGTTTGCTCCAGCCTTTTTGGGTTGGAATGATGAGTTAGCAGAAGCGAGTTAGCATCTCTGTTATGAGTATAATTCTTATATGTATTTTGCTTTTATTTCTAAAGGAAGTATAAAGGAAGAGCGGTGAGTGAGAACAAGAAGCGACCATCGCCTGTGCAGCCAAAGGTGGGCTTTCTAAACTAAAGTACCCCAAGCGGGTTAAAACACTTGAGCAACAAGTCGCTGAGCGGATACTTTTAAAGTGAAGTTTTCATAGAGCGGACTTTTAAGTCGCTCTCTTTAAATTTGATGTGTTGATGATGTTATGAGGTTTCATAAGGCCTATCTGTCGGCTGTGTGCCAAGGTTTCATGTTACGATCGGCTCGAGCATGTGTTGCTCGGGTAAGTGCACTAGGTTCGCTTTGCTCAGGTAAGCGATCGATGATCTAGGTGATGGTGGCCACCCTCCCTAGATCAGGTTATTAAGGGCAGATATGGCAAGAAGCAAGGTTTCAAAGTAAAGGTTTCACGAGCCAAGGCTCAACGGTTTCATTGTGTTATTTTTATCAAGTTGTTATTATCATTGATTTTGTAAAGTGATTTCGGGCAAAGTGTCGACTGAGTGCTTCAAAGTACTCAGCCCTGTATGCGTTTTCCCTGTGTGCAGGTTGAGCAGGTCATGGTCGAGATTGAAGCGGTGGCAAGCGGGTTTTGGTGGAGCGGTTTCGTAAAAAGGCGCTTGGTGGTACAAGTCCTCATACTTGTATCAGTCGGTTCCACATATAAGGATCTAGCTATAGGTCTATTTCTCTCTTAAGGATCCTGTTATGGATCTATTTCTCTCATAACCATCTGGCCCTAAAGCCTTTTTCACCTTGATATTTGATGCTAGATCCCCCTTACTCTTTCTTTTCCTCTTCCTACTACGTAGCCTTAGGGTAACCTTTGTGATATAGATGCACCGTGGTTTATCACGGTTGCAAATTATCTGATTCAACAAGTGCTCACCGTAGGATTAGCCCCGTTTTCGACCCTTAGATCATGTTTTTATTTTGAAACATTATGAGTAATAAGATCGTTCAAGTTATTGAAATTGGCTTCCATTTGATGAGCGACTTGATCGCTTCTGTTGTATTCAACTATTTCAGTTTGATTTATTCAATTACCTTTGTAAGAAGCAATACAGATGTTGTAAATTACAAGCAAGGATGAAATTATTTTCGAGGGGTTTCCTTTATCAATCGCAAGAGACTTACTAATTCGCCCAGTCGGGTAAAAGATTACGAGCGGTCTTTTTCCAAGACTTAAAATATATTCTAAGGTTTTTAACAACTTCACTTCGAAAGAAACAACCCTCAAATGAGTTCCTAAGACGAAGTACTAAGCAAGTAACCCTATCCGCTCGTAACATGTTTTCGCTTGATCCCGAGAGTTTCCGCTTCATTCCTTTTCGCACGACACATGGCGACTCTCCGGGCCCATTTCCCTCAATTTTGGCCCGGGTCGTTAAAAATTTCCTCTTGGAAAATTATGTGCCTTGGATCGTACACATACTTGCGAAGTTGGGACACGTGGAACACATTGTGTACACTTCTCAAGCTTGGTGGTAAGGCCAATCTATAGGCAACGGGGCCTATTCTCTCTAGAATGTCCTAGGGCCCTATGAAGCGGGGTTTCAGTTTCCCTCTCACGCCGAACCTTAGCACTCCCTTGAGCGGAGATACTTTCAGAAACACTTTATCGCCTATAGCGAATTGGACTTCGGACCTCCCGCGGTCAGCGTACACCTTTTGCCTATCTTGGGCCTCTTTCATTCGGACCCTTATTTGCTTTATCGTCTCTCTCATTTCGTTTATCGCTTCGGGGCCTAGCGCTTTTCTCCCTCCCACTCCATCCCAGTAGAGCGGTGACCTACACTTTCTCTCATAGAGAGCTTTATATGGGGCCATACCAATAGTCTCTTGGTGACTATTGTTGTAAGCAAACTGCACTAGCGGCAGAGGGGGCTCCCAATAGCCGCTTTGGTCAAACACCACAGACCTTAGCATATCCTCCAAAGTTTGGATGGTCCTCTCCGACTGTCCGTCATTTTGGGGATGATAAGCGGAGCTGAAATTTAACTTGGTCCCCAATTCTACTTGTAGGCTCCTCCAAAATCGCAAGGTGAACTTTGAATCCCTATCCGAAGTGACCGACTTCAGCACCTCATGCAAGCGGACTATCTCTTGCACGTACAGCTGAGCGAGCTTCTCGGAAGTGAAAGTTACCGCTATTGGAAGGAAATGAGAGTTTTTCATCAAGCGATCTACTATAACCCATATCGAATCATTCCCCCTTCTTGAATTTGGTAGCCCTACCACAAAATCCACAGTGATATGGTTCCACTTCCACTCAGGAATCTCTAGAGGTTGCCACTTCCCATAAGGACGCTGGTGCATCGCTTTTACTTGTGGCAAAGCACCTCCTCACGTAAGCGGCAACATCCTTTCTTCATCCCTTCCTACCAAAATTTTCCCTTAGGATCTTGGTACATCTTTGTGTTGCCGGGATGAGCGGTATACGGGGCATCGTGGGCCTCGCTCAAAATTTTGCTTCTTTGCTCCTCGCTAGATGGTACGCATAATCGCCCGCTCATTGTGATAACGTTATCCACTTCCTCTTGAAATACACCGGGCTTTCCCATCCTTAGCTCCGCTCGCTTCTTCTCAAGGACCTCATCCTTTCTTTTAGCTTCAATGATTCTACTTCTTAAATCGGGTGCTAGGGATAGCATAGAGATCGCTCCTTCAATGGTCTCTGGCGGGGACAACACTGCTAGATCCATCCTTTGAAACTCTTCCACGAGTGATTTTTCTGATACGAGCGATCCTTCCATCGCTTGAGAGCAAGTGAGCTGAGGCAAAACCTTGTGGCTTAAAGCGTCCGCTACAACGTTGGCCTTTCCGGGGTGGTAGTTGATCCCGCAATCATAATCATTTACTAACTCTAGCCACCTCCTCTGCCTCATATTGAGGTCCCTTTGCTGGAAGAGATACTTGAGGCTCTTATGATAGGTATAAATCTCACATCGAACTCCATACAGGTAATGCATCCAAATTTTCAAAGCGTCCACCACGGCAGCTAGCTCTAAATCGTGAATCGGGTAATTTTGCTCGTGCGGCCTAAGTTGCCGAGATGCATAATCGATAACTCTTCCCTCTTGCATCAACACACATCCAAGTCCGCTCTTGGAAGCATTGGTATACAACACGTATTCTTTGTTTCGCTCAGAAACTACTAGGATGGGGGCTGCGGTTAACTTCTCTTTAAGCGCTTGGAAACTTGCTTCACATTCCGGTGTCCACTCAAATCTCGCTCCGTTGTGCAATAACTGAGTGAGCAGTTTCGTTATACGAGAGACACCCTCGATGGACCTCCGATAATAGCCTGCCAACCCAAGGAAGCTTCGAATTTCGTTCGGAGTGGTTGGGGCCTTCCAATTTTTAACTGCTTCTACCTTACAGGGGTCAAATTGAATCCTCTTGGACGAAACGATGTGGCCAAGAAACGCCACTTCCCTTAACCGAAACTCGAACTTGCTAAACTTAGAGAACAATCTCTCCTCTCTTAACGTCTCTAAAACCGCTCCGAAGTGCTCTTCGTGCTCTCTCGAGTTCTTTGAATAAATGAGCACATCATCTATGAACACTAGGACAAACTTGTACAAATAGGGGTGGAAAACACGATTCATCAAATCCATAAACACTGCCGGAGCATTGGTTAGGCCGAAAGGAACAACCACAAACTCATAGTGGCCATAGCAAGTTCGGAAAGCAGTCTTGGGAATATCCTCTGCTCGCACCCTCAACTGATGATAACTGGATCGTAAGTCGATCTTAGAAAACATGCTTACCCCTCTAAGATGATCGAACAAATCGTCTATCCGAGGTAGTGGGTACTTATTCTTCAACGTGAGCTTGTTAAGTTCGCGGTAATCTATACACATACGCATCGAGCCATCCTTTTTCTTGATAACCAGAACGGAAGCTCCCCATGGCGAAACACATGTGGCGAATGAATCCCAAGTTCAACATTTCTTGCAGCTGCACCTTGAGCTCCTCTAGCTCCTTTGGTGCCATTCGATAGGGTGCCTTGGATACCGGGGCTGATCCGGGCTCTAAATCGACAGCGAACTCTACCTTCCTAACCGAGGGTAGTCCGGACAACTCCTCGGGGAAAACATTGGGGAACTCGCACATGACTTCGACATCCTCTACTCTTGTAGGGCCCTCTTCACTTTCATTCCATTTGAGGTATACGAGGTGTGCTAAGTAACCTCTCCTTATCAACTTCGCCGCCTGAATCGCCGAAATAATCGACTTGCGACCTCCTATCGAAATCCCGTGGAAAACCGTCGCCTCTTGACCAGGAAACCAGAACGAAATTTGCCTTTCCTCACACATGATATTAGTGAAGTTCGCGGCTAACCAATCCATTCCCAAGATGACATCTACTCCGTTAAAAGCATTACACTGAGAGTTCGCGCTACGAGCTTAAGAGAACCTATTGTTATTTCGAGGTTAAGGCACTGCCGACTCAAGGAAAGTCTTCCTCCTACTGGTGAGATGATGTTCAAGGGGAGCTCTTAGGGGTTCGGTAGGCAATTCTAGGTTCTCTACACATGCCTCAGAGATAAAAGAATGCAAAGCTCCATTATCGAACAAAATCAAAATAGGCACGTTGTTGAGAGTTCTCATACCTGCTAGATTGCCCTGGTCCTTAGCGGACGACTGCTTGGAAGAGCTCGCTCTAGCCTCATGCTGCTGCCTCTGAAAATGGCAGAACTGTTGGTTCTGAGGTGGAAGAGGGGCAGCGGGTCCGGGTTAACCTTGATGGCACGGAGCTGCTAGGGTGGGGGAAGCAGAGTGGACCTTGGGGCTGGGGTCAAGCAGTTTTGACAAGTGGGGCAATGGCTGGTGAAGTGTTCGGGCCTTTCGCAAGTGTAGCAATTGTTGCTACCCGCTTGGCATCCTCCCTCATGAAATCGCCTGCACCGCGGACAAGGGGTGGGCGCTCGGGCATTCTTACTCGGCGGGAGCGGGTTTGCTGGTCTCTGAAAAGCTGGTTGGCGGGGCTGTCCTTGCCATGGCCGCTTGCGGCCATTATTATCGCTATCCATCCATCTTCTCTTCTCTCCTTGAAGTGGCCTAGGGGCATAAGGGACTATAGGCTGTTCGCTCGGCATAGCGGCTTCAACGTCTAGGGTTCGGCTTAGTGATTCTGCATAGCACAACCCTCCGTCGCTCGCGAGCAGCATTCTGATCTCTGGCTTCAACCCAGCGCATAATTTCTCTGCTATCTTATCATCAGTATCCACTTGATTCGGTGCAAATCTCAATAGCTTGTAGAGCATCCGGTCATACTCCGTGACCGACATTCCCCCAACTTTAGATTGTAAAACTCAGCCTCCTTCTGGTTCCGGAAGCTCCTCTGCCTCCTTAAACTGCTCCCAAGAGAAGTTCGCTAGCTGGTTGGGGGTCATTATCTTCCTTCTGGCTTCCCACCAGAAATCAATAGAGTCAGTCATCTGAAAGGCCACACACGCAAAGCGCTCCTAGTCGCTACACCTTAAGAAATTGAAAATGCTCTCAATTATTGTTGGGATATTTAGTTAAGGGGGAAGTATTTTATTAATAAAATTCGTTAATTGTTTTGATTATGCCAAAGCCCTTAGCTAATTATTCATAGTCTTAGTTATCTTATAATTCCCCTTGAGGTAAGACAATTGTAACATTTTCATGTACTTAGAAAAGCTCACTTGTTAGGGAGCTTAAAATTTTCTTAAGTGTTTTTACCGTGCGAGTTTTCCAGTCGTAGCGAATTTCTTGCTAGCGACTAGTTGGCCAAGCGGTTATTGTGCAGTCACTCAAGATTTCCAGTTCAAGCGAGAAATTGTCCAAGCAATAATTTCTCAAGGGGATAAGTTCAAGTGGAAATTCTTGAAGCGAAGATTTTCAAGCGAAGATTTCCAAGCGAGAACGTTCAAGCGATACTACATCCAAGCAGAAATCTCAAAGCAGAAATCTTCAAGCAACATTTGTCAAGAGCCTTTTTTCAAGCGAAGAACAAGAGTCAAATGAAGACTCTTAAAGCGAATTTCTTCAAGCTTTATTTGGCCGAGCGAGTTTCTCAAGCGAGTTCGTCCAAGCGAGATTCTTCAAGAAAAGCTGACAAAGCTACATCTGCCCAGAGAATGTTCCAAACCCTTAAAAGCTCATAAGGCTCCGACAAAGCACTGAAGACTATGAGTTTAACTCTCACTTCAAGTGAAGCGACTGCTCAAGCGAATGTTCTGCGCCATTCCTTAATCCACTAACTGCATTTAATGAAAGTTAGAGCCTCGGTGACACATGGAATGGCGCGAATGGCCAACTGCTCTGCAGGTCCAGATTGCATATCTCATAGTACAACATAGTACAAGATTGACTGCAGATCGAAGACAAGTCTGCAACCTATTCCAATCATAGTTGTGGATTTCAAAGAATTCTTGAGGAAGAGACGTTGGATATGGCTTCTTTCTCTAACGGTCATATTATCCATGTCTCCTATAAATACTGAAGATCAAGAACTCAGAGAAAACCTCAACTCACGCGATTAAGCTTACACTCTGCTGAAAAATCCTTCAAGCTCTATACTTGCAAACTCTCCAACTCTAGTTAGAACTCAGAAATATTCTTTGTACTTAGAGTTGTATTGTTGAGTTCCTTAGAACTTTTCTTGTTCTAAGTTTCAGTAGATCCTCATAACTTAAGTATCCTTATTGATACTTGGATACATAGGAAGAAGATAACCCTATATTCCTTTGTTCTTATTGTCAAAGGGTTATCTTGGCTAGTTAGAGAGTCTGTTGATTTATCAACAAACCTTGTACTGTCTGGAGTGAGACCGAATTCACTCACCCCATCCACAAGCAGGACTGAAGTTGCTTGGTATTCAGCCAGAGGACATAAGATCTGTGCACTGTCTTTTCGTAAGACTGAAGTACCGGGTTGCTAACGGTTGTTAGTGGTATTCCTTCCAAGTTTGGAAGAAGAGTGGACGTAGGTGTTTTATCACCGAACAACTATAAATCTTTGTGTCTATTTCTTTCAAGTATTTATTTATCGCTTTGATTATTGCAATCTCACACAGACACACTTAAGCGATCAAACGAGTTTTTTAGCAAGTGTTATTTTAAACCAAGCACTTTTCGATCACCAAATTTCTGCTCGCTCAAGGCTCTAGTCAAGCGACTTTTCTCAAGCGAGTTTTGAAGTAAAGTCACTCGCTCTATCCTAAGCGATTTTACTCACTCAAGAGGGGTTTTCTAAATTCTTTCTAAAAGTTTGAAAACGAGGTCAAACCTCTACATACGTATTCACCCCCTCTACGTGTGTTTGTGCTAACGGGCCAACAAGTGGTATCAGAGCAGAGGTTCATTTGAACTACTGCTTTGTATATCAGTGCCGCTTTAAACACTTTAAAGTGACACGATTGTGTTCTTTTGAACTGATCTGTTGAGAAAAACTTGCATTAATCTTACACACAAGCATATTGCATATTACTAACGGTTTCATAAGATGAGCTCTACAGGTTCGCTACCCCAGTTTTCAGTTGAAGGATACAACACTTGGAGTTTCCGAGTGGAGTCCCATCTAGCCTCTCTCCATGATCGAATGTGGGAAGTTATTACTAACGGTCTCATAAAAATTATGAAGCTTACTATTGCAGGAGAGGGAATGGCTCTAGCAACCTATATCGAAAAGCCACGCGAAGAGTTCACTTCTGCGGATTTCAAAGTGGACAATCTCGATCGAGTAGTAAGGAACGTGATCCATTCTAAATTCTCTGATACTCATCTAGCAAGGATTATGAAGTGCAAACAGCGAAGGAAATATGGGAAACCCTAGCCCTCTTCTCGTGTGGAAATGAGAAAATCAAAGAGAACAAATTATCTGTTCTCATGATAGAATTTGAGGCACTAGCGATGAGGCAGAGTGAAAGCGTGGAAGCTTTAGAGACCCGTGTTTTGAATCTAGTCACCACGCTTGCCACTCCCGGCAAGGATTTATCACAAAAGGAAATCAACACCAAGGTCTGCCATGCACTCTCTGGAAAGTCGCAGACAATTAAAGAAAATTGTCTCTTTAACAAGGATCTGGGTGATCAATCTCCAGAGGCCTTGTTCAATGATTTTAAAGCGATGGAGTTCCACATCAACAAGAAGAAACTCAAAGAAAGCATAAGAGAAGGCAAGTCCGCTCGAGAAGGGCCTAGCTTTCAAAGCCGCTGAGAACAACCAAGGGGATCCTTCGTGTGCCTTCTGGACATCAGGGCTGATCCGGGCTCTAAATCGATTGTAAATTCCACCTTCCGATCCGGGGGCAGTCCAGGCAACTCCTCGGGAAACACATCAGGGAATTCACGAACTACGTTAACATCTTCCACCCTCGGGTGGTCTCTTCCTTCATCGCTCCGACTCACGTAAGCTAGATAGGCTGGAATTCCTCTTCTTATCAGATTTGCCGCTTGGATCGCCGAGACAATAGACTTGCGGCCTCCCATCGAAATCCCTTGGAACTTGGTGGCCGCTTGACCGGGGAATGAAAATGAGATTTCCCTCTCCTTAGACCGAATGGTGGCAAAGTTCACCGCTAGCCAATCCATTCCGAGGATAACGTCTACGTCGGTTAAAAGCATAACGCTGAGAGTCCGCGCTACTAACTTAAGAGATCCTATGGTTATCTCGAGGTTCAAGCATTGGCGTTTCAAAGAGAGTCTTCCTCATACTAGTGAGATAACGCTCAAGGGAGGCCTTAGGGGTTCGGTAAGCAGCTCTAAGTTATCTACACAAGCCTCGGAAATGAAAGAATGCGACACTCCGGTATCAAACGGAATCAAAATAGGCACATCGTGGAGAGTTCACATACTTGCCAGATTGCCTTGGTCCTTAGCGAGCGGCTGCTTGGAGGAACTCGCTCTGGCATCATTTTGCTGCCTCTGAAACTGGCGGAACTGCTAGTTCTGAGGATGGAGAGGGGCAGCGGGTCCACGTTGAGCTTGAATGGCACGGAGCTGCTCGGGTGGCGGAGTGAACCTTGGAGCTGGGCTCGAGTGGCCTTGGCGGGTCGGGCAGTGGCTAGCGTAATGGCCGGATCTCCCACAAGCGTAGCAATTGTTGCTACCCGCTTGACATCCTCCTTCGTGGAAACGCCTGCATCTAAGGCACGGAGTGAACGCTCGGACATTCTGGCTGAGGGGTAGCGGATTCACTGGCCTCTGAATCGGTGGACGCGGCTGACCCGTCTACGACTGCCGGTTGTTTGCTCGGCATGGCAGCTTCAACATCCAGTGCTCGGCTGAACGATTTTGCATAACACAGCCCTCCGTGGCTTGCTAGCGGCATTTTGATTTCGGGCCTTAGTCCCGCACAAAATGTTTCCGCCATCTTCTCGTCCGTATCCACTTGATTCGGCGCAAAGCGAGACAGCTCGCAGAATTTTCGGTTATACTCAGTGACCGACATCCTCCCTTGCTTGAGGTTGTAGAACTCAGCCTCCCTCTGTTTCCTGTAGCTCTTCGGCACGTATTTATCAAATACGGCCTCCTTGAATTCCTCCCAAGTGAAATTCTCGAATCGGTCGGGAGTTATAATCTTCCTCCTGGCCTCCCACCAAAAATCTGCCGACCCCGTCATCTGGAAAGCGACACAAGCCAAGCGCTCTTGGTCGCTGCA
>JAOWBJ010000058.1:1710043-1722146 GCA_028566335.1 Monarda citriodora
ATATGTAATTTTAAAAATTTTAAATAATTATTATAAGTAATAACTTTTAAGTTTGAATGTAAAAATATTTTTTTCCAAAAATTACATATTTTTTAAATTTTTTTAAATAAAGAGGTCAAAAAATCTTTAAAATAGCAAAAAATATCAAATAATTAAAGAGTTACTTTTTTAAAATACAAAAAAATATGGAGTATCACATTTTGAAATTCTTATGGTCTAAAAAAATTTTGCATGAATATATAAGTTACTACATATTGAAAAAATAAAGAAGTTAAATTATGGCCGGCCACATTATGACCGGATAGTATTACTCTATATATATTCAGAAAAATATCGTTATATAGCCGACCGCATTATAACCAAATACAATTATTGAAAATCAAAGTGTTAAGAACTAACGAAAGCGTAACGCGCTTTTGCTAGGCAAAAAAAACAGTATTCGAAGCCGCCTGACTACCTTCTTTTATTTAAATGCATGAAAAATAACGTGAACATCATCTTTCAAGACTTCAACACTTGCACTGCAAAACCTCCACGTCCTTCAGCAAACTCCAACATTCCTTCAGTACTAAGTAATTAGGAAGTTTGTTACGAAAGTCGCATAACATTATTGCTTATCTTATGCGTTTGAAAATAAAAAACTATAAGTATCATTACAAATGTCATAAAGCAAATGTACACAGCTATTAACTATATATCATTGATTGAGTGCGAATTTTTGGGAGAGCAATTAATGAACAAGAAAATAAAAGGACACACGGGAATTACGTGGTTCAATTTACCGGGGTAAATCTACGTCCACGGAAGAGAAATAAATGCTCTTTATTGCTATATTTGAGTACAATGAGTTCAGAGAATGTCCGTAAGTCTATCTCCCCAAGGTGGTATTTATAGAGGGGGAGCAGATGGGCTGGGCCTGCTGGCCCAGCTAGGGGAAACCGCGCGTGATGACGTGTCACGGAGAACCACCTCCGAGATACGCGGAAGTCTTGAACTACCTCCGAGATACGCGGAGATCGTGAACTACCCCCGAGATACGCGGACAAACGGCGTGCTGGCTTCGGAAGTGCCGAAGCCACTGTAGCTTGATGGTTGGCTTCGGTTGTGCCGAAGCCATTGTAGCTTGGTGGTTGGCTTCGTCTTGGTGGTTGTACACGGATGTGCCGGAGCCATGCTCTTGGTGTCTTTTGGATGCACTTTGGGCTTCCTTGCTTGGGAGCTTGAACTATACAGCCGAAGCATAGAGCGTTTGGGCCAGAACCTCCCAAGCCGTTGATGGGTTAGGGCTAATTGGGCCTTGACCCATTGGGCTTGGGGTGTGTTTGGGCCGTATCCCATCAACGAAACATTCGATATATTCATAAACTTACAGTATACCTGAATTTTCGGTATTAATCGATATATCACGTAATCTAAAAACTCATATTATTACCGTATCGAAAATCTTTGATACGGTATACGATACTGAAAAATTTAGTATACCATTAATTACCACAATTTTTATTTTTTCCCGATATAGTTAAGGGTAATTCTATCCACAGCCCCCATTTTACTCCTCACAACCCTCTTTAATTAATTAAATGAAATTATTATTATTCAATTACCATATTATCCTTATAACGGTACAACCCCAATTTTATGTCGAACAAACAAACAAGAATTTGATCCTTGCAGCCACTACAATTACATAAGAAACTATTTCGTCTTCATATATATATATATATTGTACATTGAATGACTATGTGCGTGTGGTAACAGCGGTGCGGAGAAGTGGCGGCTGCTCCACCATGTCGTCTGCACCAACTGCGTCCTCCGCCTCCATCCGCAGGCCTTGTGCTCTACCTGCTTCCAGGTCTACGCTCTCACCCTTCCAAACGACGTCATCCGCACCTGCGTCAAGTGCTACTCCCATTCCCACTCTCATTGTGTTGAAACCGTCGGCGCCCCCCTCCCAATCCCTACGTGTGCCCCCTCTGCGTCAACCTTAGCGCGCCGATCTTCAAATCGAAGCCGACGAAAGAGGCGAATGGGAGGGTGATGGACTAATATGCGGCGAAGATGTTGCTGGCCAAGGCCAAGATCGTGTCTACGTCAATGAATAAGGAGGCAGTGGCTGCCAAGGCTGAGGCTGAGAGGCGGGTGAAAGAGGCAACATATATGAGAAAAAGGGCGAAGGAGGCATTGGAGCACTTTGCGCAATGGTAATGGTTATACAACCTGCTGGTATAATAGGAACAGAGATGACTGCGAATCGGAATGGTAAGACTGCCATTGTGCCTAGTGTTTCTCGGCCTTTTGTTGTTGTGGAAGAGAAGATTAGTAATGCTGGGAATGTGGATAGAGATAATTCATATCAGGTGATGAGGACAGCGAATGCTGTTGAGTTGTGGGAAACGGGGTCGGAGTTGCAGCATAAGGTGATGATCACACCTTATGGATGTTGGTGGGGCTGGAATGAGGCAATATGATGATGGATAGAATGTTGCAATTCTTCTTTAAGAATTGAAGATTGATAGTGACACTGATCAGGTAAAATTTACAGATTTATAGCTAAGCTTGCTGCACTAATTATCATCAGTGATAATTATAGATCGGGTTGCCGCCGGAGCCCGTTGGCCTCACAATGAAGAAAAGCAAAAAAAAGGAAGTCGCAGGGTATAAAAGTAAAATTTTTAATGAATAAATTATTATAATAATAAAGGGGCTTTGTAGAGTAATATGGGGGCTGTGTATAGAATTACCTATTATTTAAATACGATCTACGATGGCCCAATAAAAGACCCACTAAAAAAACAAGTATTTAAGTGGAGCATAAATACTTGGGGATTTTCCTGTTTTTTTTTACATTTGTTTCTTATTTACGTGCTGAGTCGACAATTTAATTAATAAAAAAATTTGTGTAAATTGACACGTAATCGACAAAATCAGACACGTCGGTTTTTAGGCCTTTGGAATTGAAATTTAGTCGCAAATTGAACAAAGTATTAAATTCGGATATTTACGTGAAAAATAATTGAAAGTTCATGCGGAATTGGAAATGCTGACTAAAATTCGGGTATTTACGTGCATTTTTGTCAAAAATACCGGAAGGTTTGCATAAATTTGAAGGAGTGTTTTTTGGTTTATAATTTTATTTATTTGATTTGGTACTATACTTCAACAATTTTAATGGCATTGGCTATGTTTTACAGTCATCTTCATAATATTACCTGTAAAAAATGAAGAAATTCACGATTAGAGTGGGAAAATGCAATCAATGATATTAGGTAGGGCCGTAGGGGCAGGGGCGGAGCCACCTTGTAGTCACAAAGGGCTTAAGCCTCTGCCCCAAAAAAATTCTTCTATTTTTTACTTATAATTTTATAAAAATATTGATCATATTACTGATTTTTAATGCTAAAATCTCACCAACAGTTGAATTTTAAGATTATTGTATCGACTCAGTCCTCACTGAACAATTTTTCTGGATCCGCCACTGCGTAGGGGCGTTCACAAGCAAAGTTATTCCCGCGCTCGAGTCGTGTAAAGTTCGTTCGAACTCGTAAGCTAAACGAGCTGAGCTTGAGCATCACAATATTCAGCTCATAAGCTCGATAAATGATTTAGCATCTTACAATTACATTAGTATTAAGTGATTACAACTTATCTATATGTACATACATACATACATACTAGACCAAGTTATAATTGTATTAAATATTTAACAAACCTTACTTGCCATTATGCGAATAATGAATGAATTTTAGTAAATATGCCATGCTAATTGTGAATAAAATAATAAAGTATTTATAATACGTAATTAATTTTTTTGAACATAAAATCTAAATTTGAAACCCCAATTTGAGTTTGAAGAAGCTCGTAAGTGAAGTAATGAAGTATACGGGAAGTTCGGCTCTATATTAAACAAGTTAAGTTTGAGCATAATGTTATTCGGTTCGGATTGTGTCCAATTCTAATATTAGGCATGTCTTTTGCATTTGTAAGAGGAGCTACAAAGCCCTTTCCCACCTATTACTTCTCGCTTTACAAAGCCCCGTTCGGAGTGATTAAAAAGCTGAAAAGGATTTGAAGAGATTTTTTTTGGGGTGACGACCATGATCATGTCAAAATGAAATGGGTGGTGTGGAAGAAGTTCATGACTCCTTTAGAGGCAGGGGGTATGGGTTTTGGTTCTCTGATATTAATGAATTTAGATATGTTGTCGAAGTGGTGATGGATGTTTGAGACGGGCTCTCTCAGTCTATGGAGGAAAGTTATTTGGTCTATTCATGATGGTGCGAGATCGGCAAATTTCCTTCCCGTGAAATCTACTGTCACCGGTCCTTGGAAAAAAATTGGCAGCATAGTCACTAAGGATGGCAATGTACCCGCGGATACCCGATATCTGCGGATATTCGACCTTTAGTGAGGGTTTGGGTTGTATTTGGTACCCATGGGTACGGGTATGATTTATTATCCATTTAGTTCATGGGTATAGGTATGGATAGTAAATTACTATCCATACCCACGAATCTGTATACCCGCAAAAAATATCCGCTAAAATATTCACGTATATTACCCGTGAATTACACATTTATTATTTGATTATTTTTAAATTAATAAATATTTTTTTAATAAAATTAGATAAATAATAATAATAAATATTTTGTTAAATGAAAGTTAATAATTTTTAAAAATCATAGCTGCATATAATTTGCATCTAATTTAATTATAACTCCTTAAGTAATACATTAATACACAGTCGTATTGTCATGATATTTTGACTCGGTCCGCAAGGTAAAGGCTTGTGATGAAACCCTGAACCATGCTTAAAAATTTATGAATTTAATTATGGTTCGTGGGTTCGCGGATACCCGACGGGTTGGTGGATATCCGCGGGTGGTGGGTGTGGGCAGCGGATTGTACCCGTCGCGGATAATGGATACGGGTATGGATACAGTTTTCGTTCGCGGGTATGGGTATGGATAGCTACTATCCGCGCCCGCCGTACCCGATTGCCATCCCTAATAGTCACTGACTTTGAGGAGTTGGGCTTAAACCTCCCTTTCATGTTCATCGCCCTCCCGGGATTGCAAACCGAGGTTAGTTTCTAGAAAGATTGCTGGATTCTCGATGCTCCCCTTTTCGTCAGATGCCCGTTACTCTTTGGTTTGGAGAGACAATTTTTTTTTTTTAATTTCCGACGGGATGATGGAAAGGAATGGTGTGTGGGTTCTTAACGTTCCTTGGTCGAAACCCCTACCTCTACCAAGGAGCAAGCCGAGTTCTCCATGCTCTCCGCTGCTTGCAACTGATGCAGATAAATAGAGATTGACTCTTAACAAGTCGAGGGTGTTCTCTGTCAGTAGCATCCGGAAAAATGTGGAAAGCATCTTTTTCCTTAACCAATACCTTCACTTCTTATGGAATAACTGAGTCCCGATCAAGGTTAATTTCCTTTCTTGGAGGACATTCGTAATGGGGTCCCTACCGCCACTGCTCTCGTCGCTAAGAGGATTCCAATCGCTGACCAAACTTGCACTTTGTCAGAATGTATCTGGGTCCTTGTTGCTCATTGGTGTAGAATCCGACCACCTTCTTTCCTTGAGCCCTCCGATTTCTTTAAAATTCCCCGGAGCCTCCCCAGCTCCGTGTTCTGGTGCAAGGCGATCGAGTGGTTTTTCAAACGACATTATTTGTCCTGTGGAGGAATAGAAACGTTGCTCGCTTCGATGGCAATGGGGTGAGAACAAAATTTTCGGAGATCTCAAATCCCTCAGTTACTTATGGTTCAAAAATCGGGCGAAGGTTTCTGGTCTCTCTTGGAAGGACTGATGCGATTTTGACATTGGATGCATGGGGTTGTAGTTTTTTTAGTTGGGCTTATGTTTGCTTGGTTTCTGTTTTTGTCCTTTTTTCTCTGTTTTTTTTTCTTCTGATTTTTCATTGGGGTTGCACCTCCTCTTTTCCTGATTTTTTTTGTATTTTGGTTAACTTGCCTGTTAACTGGTTTTGCAATAATACTCCCCTTTTGTTGGCCTTTCAAAAATAAAGGAGCTACAAAGCGAAATCAATGATTTTTTTGTATAAACATAATTCAAAATAGCAAAATACTACCTACATCCCATATATATTAGTACTATCTTCATCACATCTAATTATTCACAATTTTTATTTTAGTCTATCCATATATTAGTCTCATTTCTATATATGGAAAGAAATTAATCTCTCATCAACACATCCCATAAGCTCTAATCACACATTTTATCTCATCCCAACAACTTTAATCATTCACTTTATCTCACATCAGTTACAGTATATACAATATATTATTTCTTACAATAATTTAAAATCTAAATTTTATACTTCATCTATCTTAATCCCTTGATTGCCTAAAGGAAATGAGAAAAATGAAGTGAGATAAAAGTAGTAATAGGTAACTTTTCTTTTCGGTTCATCCCACAATATTAGGACATTTTTCTAAAATGACAAAAAAAATTGGGCTACAATTAATTCTCTCATCAAATTTGATTTCAGCCGCTAATTTTTCTATTTTATTGCAAACTTGACCAAATATTAATAACTGTGCCGATCAAATTAGTCATAATATAATGAGATGAAAGCAGTAGATGGGAGAGAGGTAAGAAGCCCACCAATTTCGAAATTTTCTTTGCAATTTAGAGCACTTGGTCTCCCCCACGCGGATTATTTTATTATTAATAATGAATAGTAATACAGACCGAAAGCGAATTATTTTAGTTGTAGTAGAAACCAGACGCGACCATTTATATTTTATTATTTAATATTCAATAATTTTGATTTATTTTATTATCCATAGTGACACTGTAATACTTTATATTAATGTTAAAAAAAAATAAAATCCAAACATTTAATAATACGTCAATTGTATTGCACCGATTGAAAATTACAATACGATTGGAATTAAAAAAAATACAACATATTAAGAGATTAAATATTTAATCTTTAGCCGGAGGCGATCGTGGTGGAGGAGATCAAACTTATGTGCGATGAAGTCGCACATTTCATCATGTCGTTTCCGAACGTGCATAGGCATTCCGGTCGTATCTTTGGTGAAGATTTCGTAATAGGCCGAGAACGTGAGATTATCTGCTATCCTTGCGATGTTGTCGTAGATTGCATCCCTAGATTTCGACCCTTTAGTTGTGCGCTTTCATGTGGAGGATTCTGCTCGTTCTTCCGATTAGGCAGCAACATAGAGGTCGAGGGTTTCCATTGCAATTTGGATACGTTCTTCCGCTTTTGTGATCACTGAACGTTCGTCGGAACTCGACATTTTTAGAGAGAATGTTGGAAAAATATTTTTAGAGAGAGAATGAAGATGAAGATAGAAGTGGTGTGAAAAATTTGTTTGAAGGTATTATGTATTTATAGATGTAATTTTTTTTAAAATTGAATTTTTTAATTATACGATTGATCAATCAAAAAATGACACATGGCACAAGTTTAAGGCGCAGCGGTGATCGGCCGACAGCACCTGTCGCCGACCCGAAAGGCTTCGGAGGAAGGCGCCAGCGCGGGGACGTTGCCCGGCGGCCGCCGGCGACCAAACGCGCTGCGCATGCTCTTAAACTAAAATATAAATATATTTGATAAATACAAATATTACCGTGTTTTACAAGGCCTTGAGCTAAATAAGGAACTGTATAACCCAAAACCTCTCGAAACCCCAAATTTTCAGCCTCCTCCGCCATGGGCGACCGCCGCGAACGCGATCGGGATAGAGATAGAGACAGAGACAGGGACCGTGACCGGAAAAGAATCCGCGACGACCGCGATCCCGACCGTGAACGTGAGCGCGACCGGGACCGGGACCGTGACCGGAGCAGACGCTCCCATTCTCGTACGCCCGACCGCACTAGATCCCGCCACACGCGGTCCCGCACTCGTTCGCCCGACGAGAGGGACCGCCACCGTCACCGGCACCGCCACCATCGCTCCCGGTCTCGCTCCCCTACTTCCCCTGCTCGCAAGCGCCACAAGGACGAGGTCGTCTCCAAGGATAAGGACAAACACAAGGACGACGCCGTTTCCAAGGATAAGAAGCAGAAGGAGAATGCTGCTGCTGGGAGCGATGACGGCGCTAAGGATGGGGATTTGATGGACGTGGATGAGATGGAGATGATGAAGAAGTTTGGGATTCCGGTGGGGTTCGATTCGACCAAGGGGAAGCCGGTGCAGGGTAACGACGTCGGTGCGGTGAGGAAGGTCACGAAGCGGCAGCCCCGCCAATACATGAACCGCCGCGGCGGGTTCAATCGCCCTCTGCCTCCTGAACGTAATCGTTGAAAGGAGACCGACTTCCAATTTCTCGCAGGTTAGGGTTTCGGTTTTGTCAGCTTAACAGTTACGCTAGTTTAATTGATGCTCATTCCGCGATTGGGAGTAATTTTTGAGCTCGAATTGTTATATACTTGAGCACATTAAGTTCGAATATGTTAATTTCTTGCTTTAATCTTCAAGCCTTTACAATGAACTGTTGGTGCATATTAGCAAGCACTTTATTTTAGTGAATTCTGAGTGAACTTTTGTTTCTCTGTTTCTTATATTTGCCTATTCGATTTATGGAAACTCTAGTGTTCTTGAAAATTCTTTCATATTAAGGATGCAAGCTTAGTTTAGAACGTTTTTTAAAGATACTCGGTTCTATTACAGATAGAAGGTGCAGTACCATTCATTGAACATGAAGATGTTCCTTGGATTAAATCGGACTGCTGCAGAAGATGTAAGAATGCCATTAGGTTGTATAATGGAGAATGCCTCTGTGCCATTTGATTGTTTCTTGATTCTAATTTGATTGCAATTTCTCTGTGCTGTAAGCTAACAATGACTTTCTGTAACCTTCGGCTTCCTACAAATACTCTTGCTGGTGTCTAAGAGGGCTCTATCTTAGTATCATAAAACTGGTATATTTTAGTTCTTTTCCCCCTTATTTTAGAAGTTTGTGTTTTTCATGTTTTTCTTTATGATAAATTTGGTTCGTGCAACACCAATGGCTAAAATATGTGCAGATTGAAGCATGACTTATGTGAGTATTATTGAAACAGTGGTACCTTTGAGTCTTTTTGCAGACAGAAGAACTGTGTGTCAATCGTTCCTCGAACATAGAGATCCTTGGTTCATATCAAGCGAAACAATTGCAGCATTTGTAAACATCCATTAGTTTGAGAAGAGGACGGGTTTGTGCCATTGTCCGACATTCGTTAGTAGGTTGCAACTTGCAACTACTCAATTCTGTTCTTTATGTAGTGATCGCCATAGTTTAGTCTTCATGCATTTCTCTATTAACTTGGAGGGTCTGTTATGTGAATGAGTATTGTAGTTGTTGCCTTGAAATGCTCTATGCCATTTCCAGCAGTAGCTTTTGTTATTAAATCTTGAAATATTATTCCTAGTTGGATATATTACTTTTAAAAATCTTGAGATGGCAGAAACTGGATGCTAGGAATAGAGCTCTGAACTTTTATGTTGGAGTATTTGCAGCTCAACAATTTGTCTATGGTGATGCATCCGGTTGAGTTTTCTACTTCCTGCAATATATTCCTACAGCTGCTCTTTTGATTATTTTATGCCTCTTACGCTCTCCTCCCCGTTGCATTTCATTTGGCTTCTTTGTTGAATATATATGTACACAATAATGAAATGGGACGGAGGGAGTCCAACACAGGAAGCTGCAGATTTCAAAATAAAGGGTTTGATGTAGTCATGCAGATTAATTTCTATCACATCTTTATTTTCAACATTTTCATAAAAGTATAGCTTCCATGGCGCCACACTGTTTTTTTTTTTTTTTAACATCAAATTTGACCACCGTGGTTATGAACCTATGACCACCAGAGTGAGAATTTTGCTCACCAAATGAGCTAGCAAGCTAGTTCCGCGCACAGTTATTGATCTCATGAAAACTAGATGCATTTATTTATTAATTACGAGATAATTGAATATATTTGTCTGCTCTTCATTGGGAAGTGCAGTTAGCGTATGCTTTTCCTATTAAAGTCACATGAAGCCCACTGTTTCACTTTGTGGGATAAAGATAAACCATTCACAGAAAAAAAAAAAAAAAATCATTATATACCTTTCTTTACAATGTAAAGATTGAAATCAGCATTAGCTATTGTTAAATTGCTTTTTATAAACAGCACGTACTGTATTAATATATTTAACTGAAGATATGCCTATAGCATGATAAGATTAGTCCAATGTTATAAAACAAACAGAATCCTAAACTAAAGAGTTCATTTCATAAATAATGAAGCTATTTCAATGGAGATCTTGATCGATCAATCAAATTCCAATTGCAACAAATGAAGCTGCATGAATGAATCCTAGTACTTTGCATCCCAAATCTCTCAATGCCACAGCTTCATACAAAACCCAGATCGCACCCTCGAGCAACTCTTATTCGACACGACGTCGTTGAACGTGTCTTCGAGCTGCCCGGCAAGTGACGAAGGATCTTCGATGAAAGTATCGATGAAGACTTTCACGATTCTAACCTCTTGAGGCGAAGCTCTCAAGCTGTACCATGTCAAGAATTTCTGTCTGAACGCGGCATCGATGTGCCCTTCGCACTCCAACCATCTCACCACCTTCACGTAATACTCGAAATCCTTGTCTCCGATTCCCAAACAGCCCTCGTCCCCTCTCTCTCCACTCCTCTTCTTCGACGAGCTCCCTGCCTGCGGCTCCTCGTCTCTGCTTGAAAGGTCAATTATGCCCTTCTCATTGTTATTGCATCTCTTCTTCCTTACGCCTCCCTCCTTCACATTGTTCGTCTCCATATGAGGTCGAGCTGCGTGGGGTACACACTCCAACCCTGTACGGGGACCGTCATCGGTGCTCGTTTCCCCCTTTTCTTTATTGCCCTGTTCTTCATCCAATAAAGAGATTACATCACCGCTTCCATTATTACCCTCGTTCTTGGACGGATTCGAGGAGTTATCATTCACGGGTACATTCGACCGGGCAGTTTTGTCACCAGTGTTGTTCTCATCTTCGACAGAAGAAGGATTGGAGAGACTGCTGCAGTTGGTAGCTGGACTTTCGCTTCTCTCTTCCATCTTGGAATTCAGATTCTGCGCCACTTCTTCAGAGGCTTCGGTTCTGAACTGAAATTCACGGGACCCGATTTCCCGATCTTTGCCAAGAACAGCAACCCTGAGGAAATACTCTGTAGATGGAGATAGATTCGAGAGCGACAGCTTCGTATCTGGGGCATATAATCTAAAAGTAGGTTCTGAAGGATAGTCCTTATCGTCTGCCTTTCGATGCCACATCATGTAACCGATCACATTTCCCATGTTTAAATCATTGGAGTTCAGAATCAATGTAATGGATGAAGCCCGCGGTTCTTGAAACTGCAAGAATTTCCCAGCAAGCGCATTGCAATCTAGCCAGTTCAAATCACATCAATAAAAGTAAAATTATGCAGAACGAGGAAGGAAAAGGGGAGGGAGAAAGCATACTAGGAGGTGTGACAGATGCTCTTTCAGAAAGAATCGAGCCAAGAGAGTCGATAGCTGAAGAACAAAGGCTCTGGATTTCTAGTCCCGAAGAGAGCCTGTTAACAATACCCCGGGCCTTCTTTACTGGTAAACCAGTTAGCGGGCCTACATCTTCTTCGAGCTTTGATACTGCTTCGTCTACGTATTCACACAGGTTCTGGTAGAGTTTAGTACCGGCAAGAATCTTTTGGCATAGCGAAAGCCTATAGCCGAGTATATCAACGCGCCTTGTATCTCTTGCCACCACCAGTTGCTTTCTCCACGAGCTGCATCATTCATTACTTAGTTTAGCTTATGTGCCTCGAGCAAAAAGAAATCGAGCTATGTTTCCTAAATAACCATCAAAATGAAGTAATTCTTCGACCAACGCCATCAAGACTCAATATAACATCATCAAAGTAACGCTAGATAAACGTATGAAAGCAAAATATATGAGTGAAAACAAGATATTACCTAAGCAAATCATTCAATTTCCCACAAGATACACAGGAGAAGCTACCATCAAGGCCTTCATCCTGCCTATCTTTCGATATCCCAGAATTTTCATGGCGTAAGGCGCATTCAAGGTGGCACGACAT